>QUSF01000059.1:2235184-2301281 GCA_003676055.1 Chloebia gouldiae
CCCCCTCATTCACGGGAGGTGTTCCCTGCCCGTCCCCCTCCCGATACGTGGGCCGGGCGCGCTGCGCGCCCGCGGAGCCGCCCGCGGAGCCCCGCGCCATCGCGCCGCGCGCTCTAATTGAAATGGCGCTTTTGGCCGGGGGCGGGCTGCCAGGGCGCTCCGCAATAGCACAATGCATGTCGATAGACGTCATTTGGTTTTAATGGCCTACAGGAAATTTGGCGTTTACAATGCGAGACATTAGCAAAGGGTGAAAGGGAGGGGGAGGCAGGCAGGATGGATGGCTGGGAATAATTGCAGCCCCCCGCCCCCGAGGCCCCCCGTCCGCACCTCGGCGGCGCTGGGTGCTGCAGGGAAGGGGGGGGGTCGAGGCTATTTTTTAATTATTTATTTTTTAACTTCATCTAGTTTATCAACAAGTGCAGAGTGGGTGCTACCCTAATTGTAACAGAGGAGTCAAGAGATGTGAGAAACGTGCCCTGTGTTACTTATTTGGGAGCTGAAAATTTATGCCTAGTTGAAAATGCCTGGGGAAATATTACATCAGACCAAATGACAATGATTAAAATCAGCTTTTTTCCCCCCTTCCCCCCCTCTTTTCCTCCTTCTTCTTTTCAGTAAGTCTGTTGAAGGACGTGACAGTGGCCTGATCCTCCCCAACACCGAACCGTTATCCCCCGGCAGGGCCGGGTCGGGCCGGGCTGCGCGGGACTCCGCGGGGCAGCGCAGGGCTCCCGCCCCGGCCGCGCCGCGCGGAGCGGCTCTGCGGGCGGCGGCGCCGGGGGCGCGGGCTGGGGAGCCGGCCGCCTTCCCAGCCTTATTTCATTTTCAAGGGCTGTATTTTATTTTATTCTGGGGGTGGGGTGGGGGATGGGGGAGTAAATCTGCAGACCTTCACCAAAAGGAGGGAAAAATATCCAATTTTCATCGCAAAATTAGCTAGGGCGAGAGCAAAGGGCTGAGCTAATTGTAGCCTAATCCTCTGCCCTGCAGGCGTTTGCAAAGCCCTGAGCAAGAATTCGCTTTTTTTCCTCCTCTTCTCCCTTCCCTCTGTTATTTAGAGACGGGATTATTGCCTTTCTTCTCATAACAGCCTCGGCAGTTTCATTTAAAGGCTTCCCCCCCCCCCCTCACACACACACATACACACACACGCACAAAATAAATACAAAAAGAAGCAGCAAAAACAGGGGAAGAAAGAGGAGACAGAGAAGCTTTAAAAATAATAATAATCACAGCAGGATCTGCGGAGCAAAGATAGTAATAAAAGCAAAAAGCTGAGCCCATCCACACACAGCCCCGGCAGAGCCCAAAGCCAAAGGGGGGCTCGCAGATCTCTTCTGTGCTCAAGGTAAGGACCTCGGCAGCGGCTCCCGCAGCTGCCCGTGCGCCCGCCCGTGCGGGGCCGGAGCGCGCCGTGCGCGCCGCGCCGTGCCTCGCATCGCGCCGCACCGCGCGGTTCGCGCCTGCTGGCGCTCCTTTTTTTTTTTTTTTTTTTTTCCCCCCCCCCCTCTTTTTTTTTTTTTTTTTTTTTTTTTTTTTTGGAAAGTGCCTCTTCAAACTCACTCGGCTGCCGGCTCCTGGGAGCAGCGGCGGAGGGGTGTTTTTTTAAAGCTACAGGACCCGTTTGCAGCCGCCCCGCTTTGGTAGCGCCGCGCGTGTGTGTGTGTCTGTCTGCGTGTGTGTGTGTGTGTGTGCGTGTGTATGTTTTGTTTTGCTCCGCTCCAGCATGGGCAGCGCCGGCGGAGCCCCGCGGCCCGGGGTGCCCGCGCTCCCACTGCCCCCCCGGCCCCGGCTCTGAAGACGGCCAAGCCCCAGCGCGGCGGAGGCAGCGCGGCTCGCTCCGCGCTTTCGCATGGTACGCGCGGAGCCGCGGGCTCGGGCGGGCGGGAGCGCGGCGCGGGCCGGGGCGCGGGGGCTGGCGGCGGGGCGGCTCGGCACAAAGGGAAGGCGGGCGACAATGGGGAGCGCCGCGTATGGAAAACACGGGCGGGCTGTGAATGAAACTCTGGCGCCAGTGAGAGTGGAAGGCTTGGTTTGGGGTAGACTTCAAACCACTCTAGGCTATAGTTTGCATTCCTGTTCCTGCATGCGATGTGGCACACTTCTGCAAAATTAATACATTAGCCTGGCTAATGCTCACCACCATTGGCTGCGCGGAAAATGTGCAGGATCGGGGATTCGGGCTTGACTTTTTTTTTCTTGCATTCATCTAAGACATCTTTCTTGTTATGTGGGAATAAGTAAAGGACGCCATGTTGTGCCTTTTTTTTTTTTTTTTTGGTTGAATTTTACCTTCGGGCATACAGTGTGTTCAAAAGAAAAAGGCAGAAGTTGAGTGACCGTGTGCGTTGCTCGCTGGTGATTTCCCTGACCATCAGTAGGGAAAAGCATTTGGGTGACGTGAAACTTGCACTAAATAGATTGGAGTCTTCCAGAGAGAGGCGGGTTGCGGGGGGGGGGGGGGGGAAAGAGAAAGCCTTTTTTTTTTTTTTTCTTTTTTTTTTGAGGAGGGGAGGGTAGGCAACCAGAGCTCCAGAGGGAGTCCCCCTTTTGCTCCCCTCCTCTCCCCCCCCCGCAAAAGTTTTGGGCACGATCTCCTCTGTGTCTCGGTGCAGTGCTCAGTAAATCAGCGTGGAGGTGTGTGCAAATGTTTATGGACTTTTAATTTTGGAGCCACCGAGCCCAAGGTTTGTAGCCCCCCCCCGCCCCGCTTTGTCTTTGGGCTGGGAGCACGGCGTAGCAAGTTGTGTCGGAGTGGCTGTGGAGGCAGACCCGAGCGGTCGCCGTCCCTGTGTAGCCAGACAAAGGTAATTGCCCAGTCTGGCTGTGCCCCTCCGGCAGCGCCGGGCGCAGCCCGGGGACGCAGACGCTGCCCTGGAGTCACGGCAGTGCCGGGGGAACTCGTGGCCCGGCAGTGCCGAGGATGGGGCGGTCGGGGGCACGCAGTGGGTGGATTTAACCCCACTGGGGCTGCTGGTACAGAAATGAAGGTCCCTGGGGAGGAAGAGCAGCTCCCCCGAGGCTCCAGCAGCCCGGCAGCAGCGGCGCTGCCCGGGGCGCAGCCGGGCCCGGCTCCTGCGGCCCGACCCGCCCCCAGCCCGGCTCCCCGGGAGAGCAGCTCCATGGCAGGTCCGTAAACCTGCCGTTTTCATGTCACGTCTTAAATGTGCATGAAGGAATTAAACTGCACGAGTGAATAACAGCATTAGTTTCAATTAATTTTTATCCTGGCAACAATAAACTTTAGAAACAAAGCGCTTTTACATCCTTAATTAGTCTTGCTTCCCATCTGTAGTCTTTTAAGTGCCTGCTCCTTGATTTAACTTTGTCCCTCCTTCAGAGCCGCCTCCTTTTTTATTATTTTCCTTTTTTTTTTCCCGTTCCCCCTTCCAGACTGCTGCCTGTTTCTTTCCTGCAACCTTTCACCTCCCTTGTCCCTATCTGTCTGCTCTGCTCTGTGCAGTTTATTTCTCCTGTATTTTCCCAACATCAACAGCAGTATTGGTTACCATGGCCCCAAGCTATGTGCAGAGGTGGGAAAGCTTCATCCGCCCAAAACTTCTTACACTTTTGAAGTCTTTCTTTTAGTAGGATCTGAAATGTATCATCTAGAGTGTGTATTAAATGAACAGTATTCCTGAAGGCTTTAGAGCAAGAAAGGCAACACCCTGGAAAATTCTGCAGTCTTTCAGCATTCTCTGCCCTAGGGTTATAGCCCTGGGCACGGAGCTGAATGGAGCTCTTACAACTGCCTTCTGTTTACCTTTTATGGTTAAAATAACAGCTTAGCAAAGAAGCAACTTCATGGAGAAACGATTCAGTGAAATCATCTCAAGCTGTAGCAGCATAGCTAGTTTAATCACCCCTAGAGAGCTGAACAACTGTGAGCACAATGGGACACAAAATCATTTTGTGTGTAAATGAGCATGGCATTGTGATTATTTCACTTTGCATGGGCAAATAGTTTTTACAAGCAGTTAGCTTAGGAAGGCAGAAAAAGATAAGCTGGCTCTGAAAGATCTTGGTGTGTAATGTTTGAAAAACTAAATATTCACATAATTTGGGAATCAGGCTCTATTGATTTTGCCTTCAGCAGGTTCCTGTGTTACTTATTAGAGCAGGGTTATTGCCTGTGCCACTAGTTGGGATGCTGTATCCTGTTGTAGGCAACTAAAGAGCAAGGATTATTTTACATGGTTTAATAAATGAAGTTTGTTAGTGTTTCTGTGATATTTACCCTTAAGGTTTTAATTTTCTCATCCATATTAGAAAATATGTGCATAAAGACTTCCACTGGATAAATACATTTAGGATTTTGCTTTGTGCATAAAATAAGTACATTACTCAGTGTGATGAATTTTTGCTGTGTGTTACATTAAGAAGAGGAAGGAGTCATTAGAAATAGGGTTATGGTACCTTAAGAAACGGGGTATTTTTTTTGGAGCAGTAGTGCTTAGCAGTTGTGCCTCTTGATAATTTGCTCCTACAAAAATGATTGAATTCCACAATTTTAATAAAAATCTAGGATTCATTTTTTAATATAAATCCTCTCTAGCCAGTGTTTGAATTCCCCTTCTCCTCCTCTCCCCTTAAAAGCCAGTGGCACCCTCAATAAGTAAGAAAAGCCATAAAAGTTTGAGAACTATTTTAGCTTTCCAGTGATTTTCTATAATTAAGTGTTTTTTCAACACATGCTCTAGCTGAGAAATGCCAAAAGCAGAGGATTGTTCAAAAGGTCCCTCCAGTGAATAGTATAAATTAAATATCTACTGTGTGAGTATGGCCTCACTGAGAATCTCAGTCTTTACAGATCAAGGAATTTACTGGTATACTAACATTAAACAAAATCCTAAGATAGCAGCAGTGTTTAAATATGCACAAATAGATTCATATCACTTGATCTTTAGCTATCTGTGCATATTTTAAAATTGATGTCTGTATTTCAAGACAAATGGTTAAATGTAAGACACATTTACAGAGGACTGGAAGTCCTTTGATTTCATTTGGAAATTGTAACAAGGGGTGCAGATGAGCCCTAATTAGACTCTTGTTTTGTGAAACTGCATGAGATTTATTTCTAAGGCGGCCCTGTACTGTGCAAGGTCTGTACCTTTATCATTAGTGAAAATGGTTGGGGTCTGAACAAAGGCAGGGTTGACATTCAGCCTGGATCTTCTGACCCTTTCATTTTAGTGGAGGAGTAGAGACTGAACATGAGTTTACAGTGCTCTTTGGTAAGGAAAAAAACCAGCAACCTTTGTCTGTGTTGGCAGATCAGTAAACATGTTGCTAAAATACTGCAGGTACTTACATACTAAGTTGTTTTTGAAAGTTAGGTGTTTTATATACGCTATATGACATATTTACTGAAGGTTGGCCACAACAAACTCTTGTGGGAAACAAGAAAGCAACATCTTCAGTGATGAAAGGATTCAGTCACTTTCCTTGAAGGTGGTGCTGTAGTGAAAATGTTAATGCCCAATTTTGCATCGGCTGACACACAAGTCCTAGGACAGAGCTGGCATTTGCTTCGTGCTCAGTGCAGATGTCCATCCAGCCTCTGAAGAGACAAGGATGTGGATTCATAATGGGGTGATGTATTCCTGTGCTGTAGATGCAAGAAATCCTTAGGAGCTAACCAAGATGAAATACTGTAAATGGAGATGTTGTGATGATTTGTGAAGCTGTTCATATTTTTAAGATTTTTCAGTCCCTTTCTCTATAACTTGGATATTATTTTACAAGGAATGTTGCTGATTTATGTTCATCAAGTGTTGTAGTTGGGCATCTTGTGAAAAATACTGCAAAGAGAAAGGCAAGACCAGCTTTAGATTTCTAAGAAACATTGTCAAAGTAATGTAGGAGAAATAGAAATTCATTTTGCAATGCTGCATGTAAAGTGCTTGTCAGATGTAAGGAAGAGCCTGGGTGCTTGGTAGCATGCTTGAATTACAGAATACCAGAAAAATTAGATTATATTCAGAAATGTCTTAAACTATAATGTTTTGCATGTGTTGCTTTCCCCATAAGGGGGAGAATGGATGTACATTTTCTTAAACTTTTCTAGAAGGGTTTTTTTCCTGTTTGACCTGTGTGCCGTCTGCACCAATTGAACTGAAATCAGCTTTGAGAACATTTCATGGAGAAGAAGCTGTGATTTTCTTAAGAAGAGAATTGAGGAATTTTCTTTTGCTTGGTTGTCCTGTTAATTTTTAAGGCATTTCAGTATTTTTAGTTTTGGTTTTGCTGAAAATTTTTTTGATTCAGTTCAGTAATTTCACTAATTTTCCAATATTTTTAGGGCAGGAGATATTAGATGGATTGTGGAATTTATGATTTCACATGCTGGATTATTCAGTACTTTCTTGTCCTAAAAGCATGGGTCAGTTTACTTATCTTTCTGTTTTCACTGCTTCCAGGTATTAATTGCTTTCAGTTTGAAAGCTTATTAGTTGTTTAGGTCTAATATTAAGGTTTAACTGAAAATTATCCATTTATTTCACAATTATTGAAACTAAGCCAGAAAATTGATCTTAGTTTGAAGTGAAATTTACTACATGTATAAACTAAATGCCTTAGGTACTGAGGAAGTCACTAATTTAGAGGTGTCTTGTTACTGAGACAAACTTGCAAAAACCCCCTGAATCCCAATTCACAAATTGGTTATTCGTTTGTCAGGGGATATTTCACATCTAACACATAAGCCCACGACCTTTAATTAGAATTTTGCAGTTTGTTTTATGCCCCTTGAGGCTGACACCTTGAAAATTTTTTTCTTGATTTCTTATTGCTAATAAGCATCTTTCTCTTCCCCTCTGGTACTTAGAAGAAAATGATGCAAATACACTTAATTACAGTGGTGGCAATAATTTGTTAGCTGAATATGTGATCAGGCAGATGCAAAAACGATCTGATTAGATCTGTGATCACGCTAGAAAGAAAGGTAACACACTGCTACATTTAAGAGAAACTGTTCTTTTTGCCTCCCCGCTGCAGGAGGGAAGAAGCATGTCCCGTCTGTCTCTGACACGCTCCCCGGTTTCTCCTCTGGCTGCTCAAGGAATTCCTCTCCCAGCTCAACTCACCAAGTCCAACGCTCCCGTGCACATCGATGTAGGAGGACACATGTACACCAGCAGCCTGGCCACCCTGACCAAGTACCCAGACTCCAGGTGAGACCTTGGTGTTGGCAGCTGCTGCTCGCTGCGTGTACCTGTGAGGAATATCTCAGTGCGATACGATTTATTATATATTCACCGCTTATGAATAATTCAGTTCCTGATTTATACAGTAACTTCACTGGGGTTCTGCAGAAAAAAAAGGCCTGTACAATTTATATATTATTTAGAGAGCCTATTAATTTTCTCTCTCAACATCTTCTGAGCTCTGCTGATATGTTTGAAGCACCTGTTGGTGTGCTGCCCTAGATTATCTCCAGCTGTACCAGGAAACTTGTTTCTATCAGCTTTGGGGGGAAAATTTGTTTTTTTTCTTCCTCAAGGAGAAAGAATGGTTCTATACTACTGTGGGACTTAAGGATGCTTCTGTTGGCCAGCCAGAATCCTGCTGTGTGCCTCAGCAGTGCCTGGCTGACCCACTCTGGCTGCTGCAGGTACAGGCTGGATTAAATTCCTGTGTGTTTGAATGTGCTGCCTTGTGCTGGACAGGTTGGTGGCAAGATTTATGTAGATCTGGCCAGAATTATCTCAGGATAGACTCCAGATACGCGTAATTAGGAACAGATGTGGCATGAGATGATGTTGGTGTATGACATGGGGCGTGTTGTCTGCCTGGCTGGCAGTGCTGCAGGGTGGGTGGGGGATCCTGGGCAGCGTGCAGGGCACTGCTGTGAGGGGTGGAAGCCCACTCCTGGCAGCAGGGCATTCAAGGTGCCAGATTCTGATTTACAGTCAGGGCACCTTTTTGTCACTGGCTGCTCTGGGTGCAGAGGGTGAGTTCCAGAGGCTGAGTGTGAGTGCAGGGCAGGTGTGCCTGCGCAGGGCCACGGTGCCCAGTGCACTCTTGGCTCCACAGCAAAGCAAAGCCCTGATTTTTTTCCAAAGGTTTTGCTGCTTGCATGGCCAGTATTCCATAAGACAGAGATTTTTTTTTCTTTTTTTTTTTGGTATGACAACCAGTGTAAAGAGCTAGTTTCATCTGAAGATTTCTTTAAAAATAACTAAGGGGTTTTGCAGATTTGGCAGGTCCCCAAGCAATAAGTGACATTTATGGAGACACCTTGAAATGCCTCTAATATCATAAAGCATATGGCTGTGATTTCATTCCAAGGAAACGGAGCTGCTGAAATTCTCTATGGAAAAAAGCCCAATTATTAAAATATATATATTGTATGGTCAGACCAAAACAGTATGATTTTTTTAGACAGTGTCTGTTTAATAATGTCTTTGTGGTACTACTTTTTAATCATAGAGAAGAAATCTGTTTAGTGAAGAGAAATTTATAATGGAGAAGCATACAAATGCTTTGTAGTATTAAAAATTACAGTGAAGATTCAGCAGTTGTAATAGAGTGACACATCTGTTTCCACATTCTAAAATCCTGATGCTATTTTTAAAATATGCTCCACATCAAACTTACTTAATAAAAGCTTCAGTTGTGGAAGAATATACAATAATATACATAACTTGAATATACATTCTTTGGGAGAATATACATAAATTCACAGATTTTACTTCAAGAGAATAGAGTACTGAACCAAAATTTTATTTTTTCTGCTTGATAAATAACAAAAGCATATTTCTTCAGATTTTGACAGTACAAAACTAACTGACCAGAGCTTACATGCTGCCTGATGTTGTCCTGTCTTTTGTTTATATTGCTATGTTATCTTTTAAGGCTTGAATGCTTTTTCAGCTGCTCAAACTTCAGTTCTGACTGAAGTGAGAACTTCAAGGATGAAACCTATAGATGACATTATTTTTGCAAAAGGTAAACTTTCACCAGCAGCCCAAGTAGGAAATATTGCTCGATACATTATGAAACTGGGTGAAGACTGTATCTTATTTATTATCTTTTTTTTTTTTTAATATTGTTGTTTTTTCTGCAGTGCTGTGTAATAGACTTAGTTGTAAGCCCATCCCCGAGTCCCTCATTGGCCTGCTCGCATTCCTGGTTGAGGCAAAATAGTTGCAGTTATTCCCATGAGGATGGTCGGAGCTCCTGGTGCTGCTTCCCTGCCCTGTTGTGGATTTTCCACGAGGCACGGACTGGCTTTGCAGTGCTGGGGCTGGGAGAGGATTCCCAGGTCTCTCACAGGGCAGGAGGAGAGAGGCAGCTCTTCTGAGCAGAATATCTGGGAATAGTGGCAGGGCACTGCTGGCTGCTGCCAGCTGTGTAAGGTGTGGCTGCACGGAGAGGCACGGCCACGCTGGCCCACCTGCACAGCTGGCTGGGTTGTTTTGGACAGTGTGCTAAACTCCTGGTGTGAGTGTGAGTTTAAAGGCTTCAAATCCAAGAAATCACACAAATTTGTAGATTGCATTTCAGCAAAAGATATAAGCATATGCTGAAACGCTTTGCTAAATCTTAGCTGCAGTCACATAAAATAGTTTGTGCTCACTGAAATTGAGAACTGTGAGAATAAACTTTCTTTTTTATATGTTTTACAATTTTTATTGCTTTCTCTGTGCTCCCAGATCCCGAAGAGCTTCTAGCTTGTAGCTTTTTAGCATATACTGTACTTGGATTTTTAAGGACACATGGATTGTGAGCATGTGTATAAATGGGTGTGCATGCACAGAACCATCACATGCTGATGGAAAAAATAAATCACCAAGCTGTATTTGAACTTCCTCGGTATTTTGGGGAGGTCCTGAGCAAACTCAGTTCGTGTTGACTTCAGTGAGAGGGAGGAGCTCCCAGCAGCTGGCCAGGTCAGCCCAGCAGGAGCACTCTGGGAATGACCAGTCCCTGCCATGGCTGTGCTGCAGCCACCCTCTGTGTGCCACAGGTGACACCTGTGTGCCACAGGTGACACAGCATGTCCTGTTGTGCTGTGACAGCAGTGACTGGCTCTGCCCACCCACCTTGGGTGTGTGCTTGGCTCTGGTCTGGGGAGGAAAAGGACCATATTGGGTCTTGCATTTCAGAGATCCCAGAGTTGTTTCAGAGCAACTTTGACCAAGTCTTTGATGTTGTTTGTATTAGTGCAGCTGCTGTGGTCAGAGCGTTTGTCCACTGATGAAATTTGCATAAGTAAAGGGTGCCAGATTAGGCATTAAAGGGGGTAGATGTCCTCTTTCCCGTAAATTTTTATGGCCCACATAAATTCTCTTAAGAGGAGAAAACTTGAGCAGGCACAACTGGTGTGACAAAGGAGAAGAGGGTTAAACAGCCACTGTCAAAGGTGGTTTCTGAACCACTCACACTCACCCACTACTCTTGCACACCTTTCCAGTTGGATTTTTGAATTAAACCACACACAAGAAAAAAAAAAAAAAAGCTGGCGCTTCAGAGGGTGAAAGGCAAGGGAAATGAGAAACATAAAAAGCAACTGTGATCGACAACAGCGTAATGATGGTGGTCTCAGAAATTACCTCACAAATAATATTCTTGTTCTCACCTCCTGTACCTACTTGTGATCACTTTCCATGCATATCCAAAATTGTCATTAAAGCTGATAAGCTTTGAAGGTACAAGGAGGTTGATGTTGTCTACCTGAATTTGAGGCTCAATTTCAGTAGTTTGTTTTCAGCAAATTCTCCTACTTAAACTCCCAATTCTTGTAGTTTTGAATTACAGGTTAAAAAAAACCAAAAAACTCTGTTCAATTCTACTGACTCTTACAATCAGCATATTTTTTTTCTATAATAATTGGCTATGTAGAGAAATTATTCATCTTTGTAGCATTTGCTCTGGAAATTTCATTCCTGTCTTCACCCAGAGGACCTCTAAAGCAGCCCCTTCACACATTGACACTTAAATGTGGATTTATATGACAGATTGTAAAGGCTGCAAAACCTCTAGCACGTCTACAAAGTGAGTTGCAAATTGTATTTATCCAACGGAGTGAGAGAATTTTTACATTTAGAAAACAAACCTGCACCAAAAGTCCAAGCTCCTGATGTGCAGTCAGGAATACCCAAAGGCATTGCCACATCCCCCAGTCTTATTCCCACTGAACTCTGGCAGACTTCAAGCAGAAAAGAAGTAGAACCTCCAAATCCCTGTAGACCACAGCAAGCCCCAGCTTCTTGATTTCACTGGAAATTGTGATACCACTTTGAATTTTTTTTAGAAAGCAGAAGAAGGTTTTTTTGTCAGAAGCCTGTCCTTTTCACAGTCCTGAACAGTGTTTTTATCTCAGAGAATTGCTGTGAGCTCTCTCTGAGCTGTGCTGCTGTGCGAGGTAAATACATTTACCTTCCATACTTGGGTAGTTTGTGTATAACCCTCTGTTTAGGATACTTCCATGTGCTTTAAAGCTGATGCTTTCTGTGGCATTACTTATGACAAAGGGGAACAGGAATGATTTCCATGGCAGTGCCACTGTCCAGGTGGGAGCAGTGTAAGTGCAGAGAGCCCAGAGAGCCTCCCCTGGGGTTTTGGGAGCTCTGCTCCCAGCCTTTCCCCCTGGCAGGATGGAGCTCCTAAAACCATAATACACATTTTATATCCTTTTTAGTTTCTCCAGTAAATTTATCATTTATTTATTTATTTTATGGGGCACATAATTTATTTACATTTAAACTTTCTTTAAATTGAACTTAGATGAGCATATTTAAACATCAAGGATATACTTGTTGAAGCACATCTACACATATAGAGTGTATATTATATATATTACCATAATATGCTTAAGAAAACTTAAAGATAACATTAGTGACACTGAATAAAAAAAAAATTGATCTTAATAAAAATGGAATAAAACATAAAATGAGTAAGAATTAGACCTGACCCTGATTAAACTTAAGAACAATCAAACTTAACAGAAATGAATCCTAACAGAAAATTGCTCATAATTAACTCAATGGAATAAGAAAACATAACATTACAATGAAAATAACAACATGATAAATTTAAATGGCTCAGGGCAATTGAGGCAGTGCAGCACAGTGCCCCTCCTGATCCCAGCTCTTGGGCACTGGGCTCTACCACCCCATCTCTGGAGCCTGTGCCCTCCAAGGAAAACCAGCACAGGTTTTATTATTTGGTTCAGGAACTAATGACCTCTCTACAAGACAACATTTTTCCAGGCATATCCCTGCCTCACTTTCCTCTAAACCCATGGACTTTTTTGATGATTTACAAAGGAGTCCCCTAAAGCATGTGTCTTCTCTGAATGTTTCTTGTCAAACACACTCTCCTACCAAGTGATCCGAGTCCAGCTACTCTCTAGGTATCTTTGGGTTTAATTCACCTGCCTTTTCCTCCAGCACCTCCATCTCTCTGGTTGTTGGAGCTCAGCACTGACACCTGAGATCTGCTTCTCTCCTCTCCTCTGCAGCCCCACCAGCCTGGGCTGAGTTCAGGGGAATTCTCTGCTCCGTGTTTGAGCCCCCCTCTGTTTTCCCTGATGAACACGACTGCTGACCCTGTACAGCTGCATGCAGGGCTTTCACAGCTCAGACACAGCTCTGACATCTACGGGACAGATCTCCCACATCATCCTTTGCATGAAGGGCTCTGCACTGGGCCCACTCTGCACGTCTTGGGAGGGAGCAGGGAAATTCTCAGTTTGGATATATTTAGGATATATAATTCTCTGGATTCAGCAGAGCTGAGAACATCTCATATATCTTGCTCATGTATTCAGTGTCCGTCTTATAATAATTTATTTGCTAATTTTCCATCAAATCTGTGTATTATTGAGGTTATTGCCTGAAGACAATGTCCAATTAGCAAATTTTGTCACTTACCCCATGCTGGCAGTTAGGGTGTAAATCAGTGATTAAACAAGGCCTCTGCTCAAGACAGGTTAAGTGGGGTGAAGGCCAGATGTGTTCCTGAGCAGTGAGTGTTGGTGGCTGTGAGAGCAGGGCCCAGCTGAGGGAATGATCCCCATCTGGAGCAGTGCTGGCTCTCTGGGACAGCCCTGTGCTGCTGCACCCCTGCAGTCCCATTCATCCCCCCAGGTGTCCCCAGCCTCTCCATGCCACTGTCACCATGTGCTGCTCACCCGCCCAGCCCTGTGCAGTGCCCGCTCCCTCCCTGCCCAGCAGCGAAGGGCACAGTGGCACATTTCAGCCTCTGTCAGGCCTCCCTGTGCCCCGGGGCAGCTGTGCAGTGCCCTGGCTGGGGTGGCCCTGGCTGGAGTGGCCCTGGCTGGGGTGGCCCTGGCAGTGGGGTGCTCCCCAAGGCAGCTCCGGCGCCCCGTGTGCCAGCAGAGCACTGCAAAACGTGCCTGCACGAGCTGCAGCACAAGGCTTGCATTTCAACAGCCACTGGGAGCTTAAGCAGACACTGACTTGTGAGCAAAGCTCCTGGAGGGGCAGGAGCAAGTACTTTCCTTGCAGGTTGGGAGTGCTCTGAGGGGCAGGTTCTGGGCTCTGCCACACCAGCGTGGCAGCTCTGCAGCGAGGGCTGAGCCTGCCAGGCTCCCCGGGCTCTGCCCTCTGTCAGCAGCTGGGTGTGTGCTGCAGATGAGAACGAGTAAAGGAGCCAAAACCCAGAGGTTTTGGTTATACGCAGTGCTTTTTCTGAATTAACATATGAATTCTTTCAGAGATTAACATAGTTTTTGGATTCATATCATGCACTTGAGATTCCGAGATAAATCTTTGGAGTTTTTCTTATCTGGTCATTGAGCAGATGTGTCTCTGGTTTCTAAGGGAGCTTTGATCAGCAGAACCCATAAGATAAAAACCCAGAGGAGGGCTTTTCCTCCTTTGCATCCTCTGTTTCCCCCTAGTCTGCCTGTGGATGTTGTACTTATTAAATAAAGCAGGAATTGGAGCAAGCAAAGGGTCTCCCTTTGCCAGTCTGCTTTATCAGGAGGTGAAAGCTGAACCTGTCTGTCCCCATCTGCAGAGCCAGCTCATTACAGGTGCTACATGGCCAAGGTCACACAAGTCCTTGCAGCACTTGGATAAGCTCTGGGAAAGGTGTGAAGTGTTTGTTCCTACAGGCATGGTGTCCTGCAGCTCTGTGTGTTGCTGCTTGGACGCAGCCAGCACAGCTCCAGAGCAGGGGGGGGACTGACCAGAGCTGCTACAGCTTGAGCTGCATGGGTCCCAGGTGCCAGAGGAGGAGTACATGGCTTGGTCTCTAAGGAAAATAAAAATAACCTGCAACAGGCATGTGTTTACAGCTGGGAATGATGATGTTAAATACCTTGTTTCTGTCTGTCACTAGCTGGACACTCCTGGATGCAGTGTGTGTCAGAGCCCGTGGAGGAAGCACACTGGGGTAGCAGATGTCCACGTGTTCCCTCTGTTGTTGCACAGCTGGAGCAGTAGTTTCGGTGGTAAAGGATCCCTGTAACCCTAACCCTCCATCCCATTAATTTAGGGAGATGGGAAGGAAGGAGTTTATATTTTGTGTGTTTTATATACACAGAAGTGCTGTTTGTGTCCACCTCTCCAGGGTCTCCTAGGAACTGGCATGTAGGGAGCCACAGCAGAGCTGAGCTGTCTGCTGTCACAAAGGTGTCTGTCTGCTCCTTCCTGGACTTGGTAACCACTGCCCTGCCCAGCACAGCCACAGGCTGGGAGCTGCCCACAGGCTCTGGAGAGGAAAGCAGAGTATAGCCTTTGGGAGTGCAAATCTTAATGCAGCTGGGTGCTGAGATTGGGTCCTGTCGAACAAATTATTTGTGTGTTTACTTGGAAAAGCTGAAATGTTCAAGAAAACACTGCCTGGCTGGTCTCTGATTAATGTTTTTTCAGAAATTGTATTTTCTCTCTACATTTGCAGCCTGGGTTGTGTGGAGACATAAGTGGGTATTATGGTGACTAGGAAGGGGCAGTCTGAGCTCTTTCTGTGGAGGAGCAGATAGCAAATCAACACTCAGATGACTTAGAGAAATAACATGGTTGTGGTGCTGTGCCTGGCACAGGTTGTTCAAAACCCCTGAGTTTGAGAACATTGCACAGTCCTACCCAGACAGCATCTTCCTTGCCTCAGCTAATCAAAAGGAAGAGCAGGCTGGTGCAGCCAGGCTGTGGGCAGGAGGGATGGCATTGTGGCCACTGAGGGCAATCCAAAAGATGAACATTGAATGCTCATGTCCAGTACCTTTGGTGCAAACCCCAGCTGACCTTGCCTTGTTTTCTGCTCTTCCCTCTCATGATCTGCAATGATAACATGACTGTAGCTGAGTTACACTTAACCACATCAGTAATTCCCACCCTTCTTGCATATAACAGGTTGAAAACTAGTCTGGTTTACTAGAAAAATCAAAGAGAAGCCAGCAGACAAGGATACCAAAATGTCAACTTTTGTTTTTTTTTTTCATTTCACACTCTGTATTTATCTCAGTTTCTTGTTGGTCAAGTTTGGTTTGTCATTTCTTTTGTTGCTACTTTTGCTTATCACTTACCTGACAGGGCACTTTGGTACCAGCAGCATAATTTTTTTTCAGCAGTCAGTTTCAGGATGGTAAGAGGGAAAGCATTGGCATAGCAGTGTATTTTGAGAAACCACTTCCACAGGATGCTGTGGAAGTAACTGTCTCTTCCTTGTAGTTGCTGCAAGTGGAGGCTCTTTCCTGCTCAACAGTGTGGAGTTAAGTACTGTAAAGATGCTGTACTATGAAATGCAGCATCTTTCCACGTAAAACAAAGGGGGATCTCCTTTATTGATTGCTGCTTCGTGTGCTGTGCATGCAGCTCCCTCATGGCATGCAGAGGAGCGTGTGAAGAGGCAGGTTCAGCAGCTTTGTACTGGAAATCGTGTCCCGAGGTCACAGCTCACCACGGCTCCACGGGAGCTGACGAGGCGTTACCCCTTCACAGCTGGTTTTTGAACACACATCACTGGTGTTTGTCTTTTGATTCATAAACTTTTGATTTATGGAGACCCTGCAATGGCAAGTAGACCTAGCCTGCTTAGGGGGATATTTCATGAACTACTTAGGAAGTTTATAAAACAGACTCCCTGGATTATGGAGCAAGGGGGGGTATCTGTTTTGTAAGGAACATGTTATGAAATGAATTTGTCTCTAGGCCTAACTTAATTATTTTAATGATCCAACTGGTGGTTGTCGTAGGTACCGTTCTGGGTGCATATTGTGACCTACATGCTTGTGATCATTTGTGAAATCTAAAGATTTAAAACTACATTGGACCTTTTTACTTCCTTGCCTCCTTCCACTGAAGTAAATGGAGGTGATTTGGATATTGGTGTGTTGGGCCACGTCTCTCTTCCAGTGAAGTCAATGGGAGTTTTACCGTGAGCTTAAATGAAAACAAACCCTATTGTTTTAGAAAATGAGCCTAATTATAGACCTGGCCAAAATAATCCTTGTCCTCTGTGGAGCTGGAGCAGGGATGGAGCTGGTGTGCTGCGTGGTGAGGAGTTACCAGAGCCTGAGCACTGCAGTCAGATGCTTCTGCTGGGTGCCCACAGTGCTCGGTCTGAAACACTCCTGAGGGTGTAAAACCAGCAGTCAGGTGAACACAAAGTGTCCTGCCCTTACAGGTGCATGCACAAACCTCTCCTGGCCTTCCTAAAGACGTGACTCTGCTGCTTTTGAAGGAGTTCCTTTAAATTTGTATCTGTGTAACTGAAATCCGAATTAATCTATTCACGGGTTAATGAAATCTTGAAGAACAAAGTGCATATTTAAATAGAAGAAATATGCAGGCACGCAAACACGGGATTCAAATGTGAAAGCAGAAGGGAGGCTGCATCTCTGGAGCACAGAGTAACAAGCTGGTGTGGAGGATGCCAGGCAGGGGCTGATGCAGGCTGTGCTCTGTGCTGCTGTTACCCCCATTAACTTTTTTTGTTTTGTGAAATGTAATAAATTGATAAACATATCTACGCCTTGCAGTACCTCAGCTTGTTCTCTTATGCTGTCCTGACGTTATCCTGGCATCTGACATAATCTGATGGCAGGCACAGGTATTGCCAGTCACTCACATGGCTACTGTAACTCCACTGATACAGAATTACACCAGGTTGGTGGTTTTCCTAATCTGAATTTACAGCTGGGAGAAGCTGCAGAGCTGGAATTAAACTCCAGAGTTATAAACTCACTTCTCCATGCTCTGTCCACCAAACTGCCTACTCCTTCATCTCAGCTGCTGTGGTTAGCATGTTTCTTTTGATGCTTAAAAATGAATTACTCCTGTGAAAACTTTACAGGGGTTTGTTTTTACCTGACTTGCTCTCACTTGAAACTCAGCCAGGAAGGACAGCTCTTAGCTTCTTCACAAGTGTGCTTGATTGTGTTCCTTCCTGATGCAGGCACTGACAGCTGCCTGTCTGTCAGGGCTGGGCACCAGGACACAGAGGCAGAGCAGAGGAATTTGGTGTTCACCTGTACTGTGTTAAATTCACTCTACTGCAATATGGTATCCATTCAAAAGTCAAAATTGCTGCTTTTTATCTGCTGAGGGTCACCTAAAGCAAAACCTGTGAGTCCTGCACATGGCTGCTGTGAAGTTACTATGCAGCATTTGCACTGTTCCTCTTGGTCAGACTCAGAAAGGGATCAGCTGGTGAGCTCTGGAAACTGAGGTTTGCCCCATGAGGCTGAAGCACTCCGGGAAGCCCAGAGCACAGGGCTCCTGTCTCGCCTCCCTGCTGATGGAGTGCAGCTGCTGCCAGTGCTGCAGGTAATCTGTTTAGGTCTGGAGATGCTTTGGCAGCAGCAAATCTCTCTTGAGAAAGTGGACAATGAAAATCAGGCACTCTCTTTAACCTCTTTGGTGTCATACTGTGTTAGGCCAATGATTTGTACCAGTGCAATTTACACCAAAGGCTGCAGCTTTGGCATTTGGGGAATGCAGACTGAGCTCTGCCCCTACAAAACTCACATGCAGTTCCATGGGCAGATTTGAGTACTTCAGTGGGAAGCAGTACATGACAGTGGAGAAACTGGGTCCTCTGCTGGTGCCAGGCTTGTCTTGGAGGGAATGAGGGCTGAATTTTGGCCAGTAGTACATAAGATTGCTGTTGAATGAGGGAAAAAATTTCAGTGACTGCTTTTTAATCTTATGGAGGGGGGATAATAAAGCTTGGAGTTAATACCAGTTTCAAATGTAGTTCTTTGTTTCACATCCAGTTGTATTCTGTTTGCAGGCATGAGGTTTAAAATGGGGGCCTACTTCTGCTTCCAATTAAATCAGAGGATGATTTGGCCTTGAGTTCACTGGAACCAGAATCAAACCCATGACCAGAGTATTGTATTTAAGAATGAACCTCTTACAGTCACATAAGAAAGTCAGGTTCAGCTTTCAGTAGCTCATCAGAACTCAATGGTGAATAGTTTACTTCTAATTTTAAAGTTTTTGATAAGCTTAATTCTGTAGGGCAGGTGTCCTCTGTGCAGCAGGTGTATTGCTGTCTCCTTCCTGGGTGGGGGTTCCATTTCTAAAGTCCCTAGACAGGGGCTGCTTTTTTTGGGAATGTGGCTATGGGGGTGGGCTCTTCCCAGCAGACATGGTGGTGGTGTGTTGCTTCCTGCCTGTCCCTGCTCTCCAGCTGCAGAAGTGAAAAAGCTGCTGGAAATTCCTCTTTTTTTTTTCTGCTCATCTGCTAATGGCTCAGGCTCACCAGCAAAAAAAGTACACAAATGTTCCTGCTTGGTGTAGCTCTGTGGGCTTTGGGCATTGTTTTCCCTTCAAAATAGCATTTTAACAAGTTACTCTTGATGTCTTCAGGTTCCTTAAATGAAGAGCCAGGAAAAATGCATTGGTTACAGCTTAATCAAAAGTTAAAATAAACAAGAGAATAAACATTATTCGTTCATCATTTGAAGCGTGATAACAAAATATGGATAGAGAGAGCTGTATGCAACTTCCCAGTCACACACAAGCTTGGAGAGAAATAGGAGCAGTGACGGTGTCCTGTGAGTTCCTGCAGTGTCTGCTCCAGAGCAGGTGCTGATGTGAGCTGAGCTGGAGGTGGGCAGCACTGCACTGCAACAGCTTTACATTCTGGGACTGGGCAAAATCAGTGTAGTTTTTTATCCTTAACTCAGTGGAGGACACAGGGATGGACTGCAGGACACGCAAATGGAACAAGAACGTAAGACAAGCTGGGTTCTTTCCAAATTATTGTCAACAGCAGGAGAGCTGGACCAGTTTAGTGGAACAAGGAAATGTCTGAGCTCAGGGGCAGCTGCTTGTCAGCAGAAAACATTTGTCAGTGGCCAGAGAGACTGGAATCATTCCTGCTCACAGCCCTGGGGATGTCCCAGTGTAGCACAGGCCAGTGTGGGCACCCAGGGTCACTGGGTGTCCCTGCTCAGCCCAGGTGATGCAGAGCTGCAGAGTCCTGGGCAGCCTGGATCTGGGAACTGTTCTGTGAATCTGGAAATAAAGGAGATAATAATAGGAAAACAGCTCAGCTTTTTGTCTGGGGTTAGAAGTGGAGGTTTCTGACTCCAGCAGGTCAGACATTGCAGCTGTGTATGTGAGCAGTGTGTACCAAAGTCCGTGTGTCGGGTGTCACCATTTGTGCTCTCTAAAAGGTTGTGAAGCCCTCGAGTCAATGACATCCCTCTTTCTCCTGCTGAAACGTCCTGGTTTCACAGCACCCACACATGCAAAAAATGTGGAGGGCCAGACTCACACCCTGAAAGGGAAATGAGTTCTATTTGAAATTTTCCCTGCCTTCGCTGAGTCTCAGTGGGAGTTTCACTCTTGACTTCAACGAGCGAGGATTTAGCCCATTTATATTATAATATAACCAGTGTCTGCATGTTCTCAGCCTCCCAGCATGCCCAGCTCTACTGGGCTCTTGGTAGTGGAAGTAAGTCCAGATTTAGTCAGATTGAAAATCTTAGTAAAATACTGAGTTATCCTCCACTGGAAGTTACAGAAAGGAGAGCAGCAAGAGAGCTGGTGTTTGGTGCAGCCCTGCCCTCACCTGAGCCTTTGTAGCACCATGATTAGGGGAAAGCCATGGTTAAAGGAATAGCAAGAAAAGACTTGTACAGGCAGGAATGTTTTATTTGAAATTTGTGTCTTCTCATGTATTAACAGCTTAATTTTCTTGAGTGCCTACAACTCCCACAGAGTTTGAGCTGCAGTGCAGATCTTGCAGGATTGGGATCTTTGGAAAACCTTTGCGAAACTAAGATGCTAGTTTTGAATTTCGATTTCAATTAAAGAATTTCTGTTCTAAGTTTATTTTCACAAACAATATTTAGTGTAAATTATGTGTCAAGAAAACATGAGAGGCACAGAATCCTCACAGGCCTCAAATCAGAGCAGCAGGAACAATGGCATAATAGAGGATACCATATACATTTATATTAATGTTTTTAAAATTCCCCAACTATTTAGGCAAAAGTTCATTTAGAATGAAGTAAAAGGCACAAGGAGAGAAAAATGGCCTATAACATAGCATATAACTGAATGTTATACTGGAAAAAATCAATAGCACCAGAAATCCATCTTAGATTCTTCTTTAACCTCAAGTGTATCTCCACAACTTAAAATACAAGAGGAATTCCCAGGTAGATGGATATTACATGCAGTGTAGCAACTTCTGTGTATTTGCTTGATCTCTGGGTATTTCATTGAAAGAATAATACCCTAAACACATCCCATGTTTTGAAGGCTCATATTGTTTGGTGACTTTAATTAAAAATATGCAAGTCAGGCAGACTCTGCTGTTCCCACTCTCCCCAAATGTTAGTGCTTTTAGGAGCAGGGGTGGCAGAACTGGCCTGCCTTGCACTGCAGTAACAGCCTCTGCTTGGGTTGGGGTGCTCACACCTGACGTGGTCAGAGCCCTGTTCTGGGCATGGTGAGTCCAGAGCAGCCCAGCCAGACCAAACAATGGGAATTGGATGCTAAAGCATCATAAATCATGGGAGGCTCTTTGTCACTGTCCCTGGTGCCAGAGATAAACAAGCCACGTCAGTGGCAGGTAGGGAACTTGTAATGAAGAAATGCAAATTGTACCTGCATTTGAAAGTTACATTTTTTTCCCTTGTTGAGCACAGCAAATGCTTTTCATCACTGATTAGTTGAATAGGTGTGGTGGGGGGGGTGTGATGTGTGTGCAGGGAAAGGTTTGTCTCTGTGTGTGTATCTGCTTCCCTTACCTATGGATGTAGGCATGTGCCAAATTAAATTAAAGGATTCGTGATACAGCAATTAACGTAGTCAAAAAGTTTGTTTAGGGAAGTATTTTAATAGCTGTTAACACACTAAAACAGACAAACTCTTGAATAAGGCAAATTGGAATCATCAGCCTGATGAAGGGCTGTGTCCTGCCTCATTGCTGGTGGCTGAGCAGCACTCTGCTGCTGTTGCTCACCCCCAGGACACGAGGCAGCAGCCAGGGAGAAACGGGATGAGTGACCAGTGCTGATGGGCCTAATCCCACCAGCAGGTGAAGGGCTTAGGGTTAATACCCCTGTAAACCTGGTGAGAATGAGGAGCTTACAGGAATCTCAATTCCCTTAGTATTTGCTCTGCTCATTGTAATTGTCTGGGCCCTCCTCCTCCTCCCTGTTGGGATGTGTGGCTGAAGGGATACAGGGCCAGAGTGGCTCTTGACTACCAAGAGAATTTTTTCATTCAGGAAAAGACACAGGCTTCTCTGCTTGGGATTAGTGTTTCCACTTCCTTGTTTTACCTGCTAATTTATGTCGAGTTCATACTGTTTCTGCAAGTTCAGAGATAAGTGTGGTGCATCAAATTATGAATACACACACATTTCCAGGAAGTTACATATCAAAGTCATCTGCTGACGTGTCTTAAATGTGTAGATAGGCTATAAACAACAAGCATCTCTCGCTCTTACCATGAATTCTTTGTGGTATTTCAAAAATATTAAGTAATTTCCACTTCAGTGGATTTTATTACCTGTTGCTCCAGTGGACTTTAATTGATAGTAACAGTGAACAGAAAACAGAATTGTCCATGGCTTTGTTTTAACTACAAAATCCATTATACACCTAATTTTGCTTTTTTAGTGGTGGCATAGAAAGAAGAAAGAAAATCCTTCCAGAGCTTCCTAAGAATAATTCTGCATGGTAGATTATAATGTGCTTTATGGATTATTGACTTTTAAAAATACATGTTGATACTATATAGACTAGCTCTGATCTGTAACAAAAATAGGTATTGTAGCCTGAACAGCAAAATATGAAGTATTAAATCTAGGTAATAGATCCTGCAGTTCCTTCAGGTGCTCAATAGTTAATGAGTGTAATATCCTTCAGAAGCATGGCAAAGTGAGCATATGGCTCAAAAACTCCTGTGGCATTCCAGATCATCACTGGGAGGCAGGAATGGGAAGTTATGGGAATTGGAGATGGATAAACACGTTACCCTGTGAGTTACCTCCTTGCAGTGAGTTGGCCCTGGCTGGACTTCAGGCACCACCAGAGTTGCTCTCCCACCCCTCCACAGCTGGACAGGGGAGAGAAAATGTAGTCAAGGTTCATGAGTTAAAGACCAGGGGAGATCACTCAGGAAATACCATCAAAGGCAAAGCAGGCTGGAATTAGAGGTATTAATTGGATTTATTTCTAACAAAATCAGAGCAGGATAATGAGAAGTAAAATAGACCTTTTCCCCCAGCCCCCTCTCCTTCCCAGCTCTACCTCCCCTGATGGCACAGGGAGACAGGGAATGGGGCTTTTGGTCAGTTCATCCCCCAGAGCTTCCCCTGCTGATGTCCTTCCCACAGGAGAGTTCTGCAGGAACTTCTCCCATGTGGCTCCATCTCAGGAGCAGCAGCTCTCTGTGACCTGATGCAACCTGAGTCCCTCCCATGGGCACATCCCTGCCACACCTGCTGTGGAGTGGGTCTCTCTCTCCAGGGGTGCAGTGCTCCAAGGAGGCTGCTCCAGCCTGGGAGCAGAGCCTTTCTGTCCCCTGAACTCCCACTGGGTCACAGCCCCCTCCAGGCACCACTGCTCACGTGTGGGCACCTCTGCCAGGGGCTGGGGGTGGACCTCTGCATTCCATGGATCCCCACGGGCTGCAGGGCACAGCTGCCTCACCATGATCATCACCAGGGTCTGCAGAGGAATCCCAGCTCTGGCACCTGGAGCACCTCCTGCCCCTTCTCTCCACTGACCTTGGTGTCTGCAGAATTGTTCCTCTCACATGTTCTCACCCCACTCTTCACTGGGCACAATTACAACTGTGCAGTATTTTTTTTTTTCTTCTTAAATCTGTAATGACAGAGGTGTTACCACCACTTCTAATTGCCCAGCCTTGGCCAGAGGTCCATCATTCTTTGGAGCTGCCAGGGATTGGCTCTGCCAGACATGGTTCTTCTGGCAGCTCCTCACAGAAGCCACCCCTGCAGCCCCTCTGCTACCAAAGCTTGGCCATGCCAGCCCAATACACTCCTCCACCCTGCTGCTGAGGCTGGACTGCACTGCTTCATGCTCTTGTTAAAAATTGAGGCTTCAGTATCTCTTGTTTTGCTCTCACAGGTCAGTTTTGTTTTGAACATCTGTGGTAGCTCACTTGTGTCATCAGGATTGACAGGTCTGGGGCTGAGTGATGCCTTAGGACACTGGCACCTGAGCTGCCTTGCTGAAGGGTGGGTGCTTCCCCAGCCATGAGGAGGAGGAGCTGGTGGTCAGGGTGGCTGGAGCCCGTGGAGTGGTGGCTGACCTGTCTGACACCACAGGCTTGATGCCTGCACTGCCCTTGGGGATGGAGGTTGGTACCTGATCTGGTACCTGCCAGAAGCTCCTTTTGGGGCACCTCTCTGTGCCTTCGGGCCCACGTGGCTGCCTGGATGTCACAGTTTGCAGAGTGGCAGTTCATACCCAAAGTTTGAGACTCAGGCTCTCACACACACAGTTTTTCCTCATCAGTGTCCAAACAAAAGATGCTTAAAATCCTCCCCAGCCAAAACACCCTGCAGCCAAGCAGGGTAATTTCCACTTCAGTGCCTGCAGCAGTCCTAGGGGATGAAGATGTCTTGGATTAAAGTGCAAGGGCAGCAGGGGTGAAGCCTCACAGGGTTTTTGCAGCACAGGGCAGCCAGGTTGGGTGGGCACTGACCGTGCTGCAGCTCCCACCTCTCCTCAGCTGCAGAAGGGCTTAAAAATCACTGCTCAGAGAACAGGGAGGGGAGGTGTGGTACAGCCATACAACTATCACACTAACTGTAGCTGAAGTTTTGAACTGAGGCAGATCAGAAAAAATCCTGCAGCCAGGTGTAACTTTTAGCCACGTTCCTCGCTGCACAAGGCGTGAGGGAGCTTGTGTCCTGGCAGAGGCTGTGCCTTCCACCTCTCTCTTAACTAATGCCAGGCCAGAAGGCAGAAGACACCCATCTGCTGGGTTACCCCTGTCCTCCTCTGGCCAGCCTGGCCTGCTTTTCAGACAGGCTGGGTGTTTTAAGGTACTTCCCTAGGGAAAGCAGCTGCAGGTACTTTCCCCATTATGGTTTGCTTTGCTGGGAACTTGTGCACAAATCCAAAGAGTTTTATAGAAATAATGGAAATAGGAAAAATGCTACTGGGAAGGTCTGACAGCACTGTGCTCTGCCCACTCAGCCTGTGCTGCTTCAGCTGGGCTGTGGCAGTGCCAGCAGAGAGCTGGCACAGCACTTGAGAGGCTTTCCACAGTGCTTCCCCAGCCTTGTGACGGGACAAGGAGCAGACTCCTGACAGACACAGATAAGTGAGCAGCAGTGCCAGACACAGTAGAAGGCCTGTCAAGCACCTCTGCTCCAATTCATGGCATTTTTTCTTTTCCAAGCAGGTAACAGTATCTATCCTACCCACCTTGAGCAAATATTTGAGAGATAAGCAGCACTGTTTGTGCTCAGCAGCAGTGACTGGACTCTGCTCATCACTGGGGACGCTTTGCTGGTGTGTCCTGCAGGGCGGTTTCAGGTCATGCTCAGTGTCCCACCTCTAAACAGCCCTCTTCTCCCTCTCTGGGGTATTTCCCACAGCCACCTCCTCCTCCTCCAGCTCCACAGCCAGGCCAAAAGCCAAGTACAGCTGAGAGCCCCCCTAAAGCACAGGGAGCTGTGCAGGGCTCATGCTGGCTCTGCTGTGTGTTTGCACTGGGGGCAGGAGGGCACACACAGGGCAGGTTCAGCAGGGAGGACACCAGGTGCAGCACAGACCCACCATGTTTGCAGGACCCACAGACAGGCATTTCTCTCTTCTTCCCCTGTCCCCCCATGAAATGAGGAAAGAGACACATTTTAATGACAGTTTGCTGAAATGTGCGTTCCCTGCTGATTTGACATTGGGCAGAAAAAGTATCTACAAAATAAATTTTTAATAAAAGTAAACAACTAAATTATGAATGACAAGAATATCACTGAGCAGTTTAAATATTAATCATGTAATTACTTAAATTAATACTTTTAGTGCAATATTGTGATAGAGAGTTCTACTTACTCTGTGTCACTGTGCTGGCCAGACCAGTGCACAGGGGACCACAGGACCACAGTGGCCCCCACAGGAGAGGGACCTGGGGGCTTTAGGGCCTCGTGGTGCCACTTGCTGGTTGTCTCACAGGTCCCAAAAAACTGGGTGGTCTTCTTAAGACCTCTGGAACCAGATTTATTAGGAAAAAACTTGTATTTTCTGTTAAAACTAAAGCTGTCAAGAAAACAGCTAAACTGGCCCAAATCAGAAAGCAAACTGCCCCCACCCCAAAAACTTTCTGTCCCAAAGTGCCATGAAACTCCCCAACAGCTGTGTGTGATGTGCAGAGCCACAGCTGTTCTCAGTGATGACATTTAGGAAGACCAAAAGTGCTCATGAGGGAGCTGGGGGTGCCAAAAGCCCTGTCTGCTTCTGAAATGGAGCTGGGAGAGTTGATGAAGGAGGTGGTGTGTCCTGAGCTCTGCTGTGGGGCTGGACTGACTGCCCTGCAGGCCCCCTCTCTGCTCCTGCCTCCACAGGTGCTGCAGGGAGCCTGCAGGCTGGAAAATTGGTCACCAGGATTGAGGGGGGAGCAGCCTTCTGTAGGTACTTGCAGGCAGCACAGGGCTTCTTTCCTTGCCCAAGAAACTAAGAAAATAATTTCCTGGCACTCTTGTCCTTGTGGGTTGGCTGTCTTTGTTGTTTGTTTTTAATCTAATAAAAGAAGATCTTAATATCATGGTAAAATTGGTACAAAGCTAGAAACTCACCCCTCGGCGTTTTGGCGAAACATTATTGAAAATGTAAAAGCCTTTAGCAGAAACAACAGAAGCACAAAGAACCAGCAGGAATGGGATCAACAGGTTCTGTTCTGGAGAGGCAGAGAAGTGCAGCCAGCCAGGGCTCGAGGTGCCAGGCTGGAGCTGGATGCCAGCCCTGTGGTGGCTCTGTGGCAGCGGTGGCCCTGGAGGGCTGGGGTGGGCAGCACTGCAGAGCAGTGAGCAGGCAGTTGGGAAGAGCACCTTGCTGGGAGGGCAGGAGCAAGCCAGGAGGAAGAAGAGGTGCCTGGGAGGATCTGTGCTCTGGGCAGATGGTGTGAGCACGGCAGGACCCAGCCAGGGTGGTGGAGGCAGTGGAAAGACACACCTGGCATCCTTAGGCTGGCAACTGCTGGAGTTGGTCCTGGCTCAGTCTTCTCCCTGTATGGAAATTAAATATTGGACACAGATTATACAAGTGCTTCTAAATTAGAAAGTGAAGCATTTCTTGCAGAAAGGTGGGATTGCTGAAGAAGTGTTCGTTGTTCAGACTCGCCCTTTGCTGCAGGATCCCAGTGCAGCTCTTTTTGCCTTGTCTCCCTCTCCCTTTGCCTCCTGCCTCTTCCCGAGCATCACTGGAAGTACCATTCCTGCATGCCATAAGCAAGTGCCTCCTGAAAGTGCTAATTTGTCCACCAGTACAGTACTGGGTGCCATGACCACTCATAAAAACAACCATTTTCAGGGTGACTACTGCCCAGTCTGAGCTGCAGCGACTCCCCATGACTTTTAACTCATGGCACATGGTGGGTCACTGGAGGGAGCAGCTTCCTGAGGCTGCCAGCCAGGCCAGTACCTTATTTCTGATTGACCATCAGCAAGTCTGTACAGTGCAAAGCCCTTCCTGTCCCCCTGCTCTTGCTGACTTGCCAGCTCTCTGACAGCCTGAGTGCATTTTGTCCCTGTGTGAGGCATTTCATTCTGGCCAGTGACCCATCCACAGAGCGCTTCATGTCCCAGTGCAGAGCGTGGAGCTACTCCCAGTCACTGTGCTCTTCCTACAGCTTCACACATGGTGAGCAATCCTGTCAGGAGCTGTCCATTTGAAGCTGCCATTTGAGTTAATTTTGTGCTCTCCCAGCATTGCATTTTCTGAAGGACTTTTCCAGGTATGGTTTGAACTGGTGAGATGGGAGAAGCAGCAGCTTTTTCCACATGCAGCATTACAACATGCTGCAATGAAATTGGTTCTTGGAACGTAGCAGCCCCCTAAAATGTCAAATAAATCCTTAAACTATTCATCACTCTGTTTTTGGGGTGGCAGTTAAGTCTTTCAACACTCTGTGAGTTTCTTTCCCCAGCAGTAATTTTGCTGGTGAAGAAATACAGCTCAGGGCACTCCACAAAGTGGAGCCTCAAAATTCATGTTTTGTTTTCATTACCAAAAAAATGCTTTACTACATTAAAGAGTGGTCCATTAAAATGTTGTACCCTGTCTTCTCTGCACCCTGTCGTTGTTGGCAAACCTTCCCCCATGCCTGTGTAGAGCAGAGCAGCTTCTCCACAGAGAATGGGCAGCAGAGGGGAGGAGGGTTCAGCCACAGCTCAGCTTGTTCAGATGTAACATCTCAAAACTTCTAATAGCCATGCAGATTTACTCAGTAAATGTATGTACTGAACCTTAAGCTATCAGTGCTTCCTCTGCTTTCAGTGTATCCCAGCACAGCATACTGCCAAAGGAAATAAATTAACTGTCTGCTTCCTGGAATAGAGTGTAACGCTGTACAAAGCAGTATATTTAACTGTCTTGGGCAAAGGGTCCTAAAATAACAACAAAAAAGGACACAGTGAATTACAGGAGTCGTACTGAACCTTGTGATTATATAAATTAAATGTTGCCAGGTGAACTGGACGGTATTCTCTGATACTGTAGGAACGCTGGAGGTTGGAGAAAACAGTAAATGTTATAATTAGGGTTTAGGAAAGCACTTGGTTATTCTCACAAGTAACCCAGACTAGCTGCATGCTGGCATGAGCATGAGAGCAGGCAGTGAAACCTGGAGCTTCCTTAATTAAGAGGGCAAAACGTCTTTTTAGCAAAATTCAGTGGAGACTTACCAAGTCCAGTTTTATTTATTATTTAGATACAAATGTTGCATTAATACATTTACAACCGTATTAGCGAGTTAGACGATCAGAGCAAGGTGCAGCTGTGGGCCAGGGCCCAGGCAGGAGCAGCAGTGGGGCAGTGAACCTGCCCCTTCCCAGCACTGGATGGGCACCGGGATCACTCCCAGGTGCTCCCCACGCTGCTGGGCCTGAAAGCTTGGGGGTGGTGGTGCTGGGAGGAGGGAGGCAGCGAGGCTGTGGCTGCAGTGTTGGAGGCTGTGGCTGCAGTGTTGGAGGCTGTGGCTGCAGTGTTTGAGGCTGTGGCTGCAGTGTTGGAGGCTGTGGCTGCAGCACTCGAGGCTGTGGCTGCAGTGTTGGAGGCTGTGGCTGCAGCGTTCGAGGCTGTGGCTGCAGCACTCGAGGCTGTGGCTGCAGCACTCGAGGCTGTGGCTGCAGCGTTCAAGGCTGTGGCTGCAGCATTTGAGGCTGTGGCTGCAGCATTTGAGGCTGTGGCTGCAGCACTCGAGGCTGTGGCTGCAGCGTTGCCAGCAGTGCTGGGCATGGCCTGCAGCAAGGCTTGATGAGCTTGTTTTCCAGGGAAGGGGAAAGCCCTGGCCCGGTCTCAGCAGGGCACACGGGGGATTTCGTGGGCCATTTGAAGGGCCGGCTCCATAGTGAAATCCAGCCAGCTGTGGGATGTTCTCTCTGGGAAATGGAGGAGTCCTCAGTGGCAGGATTATTTAAGACTCGACTTTGAAAGACGAGACACGCTGCAGTGGGGAACAATGCTGCACTGTCAGAGAAATGGACTCAATTACTTAATAGGTCGTTGCTGTCTGTCTCCTGCATTTTCCCTTTCCAGAACATATATTCAGCTGGGTTATTTCTCATGGGAAGACAAAGCCTTGTGAGAGAAGGCAGGCATTTGGAAGGGAGAGGCTGGAGGAGCAGCAGCCAGGCAGATGCCTGGTTTGCTCTCCCTGGATTGGGCTCCTTAGGACTGGAAAAACCTGGAATGGTGTAGCTGATGTGGTCCTTTGGTCCCCTAATCAGGTGATCTCCCGGTCTCACAGGTCTTGCTCCTGGTTTTTCCCCTCACAAAAGATTTGTCATGGTGCCCTCCCCCTGCCAGGCTCATCCCCAGGTCTGCTGGTGGTGACACTGTGGTCCCACAGGCTGTGGGGCTGCATGGACCAGTGGTTTCTGGTTTTCCAAAACATTCTGCATTGGATGGACACTGACACACCCATCTCAGTGCCTGGGCAGCCTCTCCTTCAGCACAGAAGGGCTTGGGTGGTGTTTGATCAAGCTGGAGGCAAGCTCGTGGCCAGGAGCAGCCACTTGGTGCCCCGCTAGCAGGATGGAGGATGTGTCACAGCCAGGGACAATCGTGCTCTCACCTGGATGATCCCTCTGCCAGCCCTGGGGTGCTTTCCTGGCGGGGCCATTCCTGCCTGGCTGAGGGCAGCACCAGCCTGGTGCCAGGGCAGCCGTGGGGCCTCGCTGCCCTCACCCAGGGCACCTGCCCTGGTGCACGTGTTTGTCACCAAATTAACATCCTGCATTACCTTATGCACATTGAATTGATGCACCTAAATTGGTTGTTCTTAAGCCTCAAGGCTGTAATGAGATTTTGTCTCTTTTGCCCATTTCTTTTTTTTTCTTCTCTTTTTTTTTCAGAATAAGTCGTCTGTTTAATGGCACAGAGCCTATTGTCTTGGACAGTTTAAAACAACATTATTTCATTGATCGAGATGGGGAAATTTTCAGATATATATTAAGCTTCCTAAGGACATCTAAGCTACTGCTCCCAGATGACTTTAAGGTAAGGAAAGCTACAGTCTGCAATCTGTATTTCCCTCCCGTTCTGTCATTTATTTTGGGGCAGGTTGGTTAGTATGCTTGACCTAAACACACTTAACTAAATGTTGCCGTTTATTTGTTAGGATTTTTAGTACTTGTGTATTATACCAGGGATGCTATTATTTAATAAATGGACCAGTGGTTGTCATGGATACCAAGAAAAACTAAACGATGAAGCTTATAGCTAAATCAGTTTTTCTAAACTAATTGTATTTTCTCACATTTTTAGTTTATTTATCAGGGTATAACAACAATTAAGAAGCAACATCAGCAACTTGCACTTAGCAGGGTTTAATGCTCAGAATCTGAAGGAAATGTTTCAAATTTGATACATAGAGAACTTGAACTGTGTAAATCTTTTTCTTGTTGGTATAAAAAAGAAAACCTTAAACAAGCCCATGAGGATTTGTGTTAGACAGAGCCAAAGCAGGTACTTCGATTTCAGGAAGAAATCTGGTCATAGTTAATGCCAAAATATTCTTGGGAGATGGAATTGACTGAGGCCTTTTTAAGGAGCAGGACATGTTTTGTATGAAGTCATGGTGCTGGGTTGTTTCTTTGCAGGCCCTGATTGTTTAAAGGTTCTTTGGCCTTGTTTGTTTGGCTTTGCACTTAGGAAACTTCCAACATAGTCACCCTCTTGTATGAAAATTAGAAGACAAAAGTGTCCAAACTGTAGATGACAAGATTCAACAAAAACCCTTACTGCAGGATGACGTGATGAATAAATTGGGATGGCAGATAGGGATCTGCTCAGTTAGAGGATGCAGAGCATTACTAGGAAGGAAAACTCCTGCTTTCTCTGAAATGCCATTTCACTTTGTTTTACTGGCTGGGCCATAGGATCACTTGGCCAGTTGTGGCTGAGTCCAGAGTGGTGGTGGCTCTTGCTTTGGAGCAGAGCTGGTCCCTGTGCTGCCAGCTCAGCCATTCTCACCTGAGCTGGGAGGATAATCATCTCTGACCCACCGTGGGAGGGTCTGCAGCTCACATCTGGTCCTGAGGCAGGGGCAGGTTTTGGCAGTCCTGGTTTGAGCTCCAGCCCAGAAGGGCACTCCTGAGCACTGGTGCTCCTGGTGAGTGGCAGATGAGCTGGAGAAGTGCCCTGTGGGATGGGAGGGAGCCAGAGGGATGAGGGCTGGCTGGGAGAAAACTCTGCAGTGAAGCAAGAGAAAACCTGTGTGTAGTAGGGAAGCTAAAGACCAGAGCAGTCCCAGGGGTTGTAAGATGGGTCATGGAAGGGGTGGATGGAGAAGTGGGAGAGGCACAGTTGAGATGCTTTAGCAGCTGTGTTTTGGACAATGCTGTGGGACAGTGGGAGAAGAGGCCTCGAGTGCTGTGTCAGCTCTGGCCCCTCAGTTTGGGAAGGACATTGAGACACTCGAGTGTGTCCAGAGGAGGCAACGAGACTGGAGAGGGGCTTGGAGCACAAACCCTGTGAGGAACCACTGAGGGAGCTGGGGGTGTTTAGCCTGGAGAAAAGGAGACTCAGAGGTGACCTCAGCACTCTCTGCAGCTCCCTGAAAGGTGGCTGTGCTCAGGTGGGGTTGGGCTCTTTCTCCAGGCAGCACTGACAGAACCAGAGGACACAGTCTCAAGCTGCACCAAGGGAAATAAAGGTTGCATGTTAGGAAAAAGTTTTTCATGGAAAGAGTGATGAAGTACTGGAATGATCTGCCTGGGGAGGTGGTGGAGTCACATCCCTGGATGTGTTTAACAAAACCTGGATGTGGCACTGGGTGCCAGGGTTCAGCTGAGGTGTTTGGACTGGGTTGGACTCGATGATCTTGAAGGTCTCTTCCAACCCAGTCATTTTGTGATTCTGTGAAGAGAGGGTTGGAGAGAAGAGAGAGGTGGTTTGAGCTGATCATGCCTTGAGCAGCATCCAGATTTCATAGGTGCTCAGTCACAGAAGCAGCAGGATTTGGCTGGAGCCTGGAGGGGAGAGTGCCCGTGGGTGCAGGGACTTGTCTCTGCAGCGAGCCTGGCAGGCTGGAGGCTCGGGGGGCCGGCGCTGTGCCCGCTGCCCCACACCATCCCTTTGCACAGGGATAACTGCATTTTATTTAGTTCCTCCCTGGGAGAGCTTTAGAGCAAACCCTAGGCTAATGAGGGCTCAAGAACAAAGCAAAGCATTACTAGGTAGGGAGTAACTAAATCAAAATGCATAGAAGAATGCGCTGTAAAGCTGTATTAAAACTGCACTGTAAACGGATTTAACTTCACAGAAATCGTGTAATTTTGCCAGCATGATTAAAGTGACAGAAGACAATAATCAAAGGCAGCAAATGGAATCACTCGGTGTTTCTAAATGCAAAACTCTATTTAAGGTATAAAACCTGACAGCTTTTCCAGTGAGACTTGCATTAAATGTTCTTTATGTCAAACAAAGCACTATCAAGTGTTTTGAATATTTATTAGTTTTTACCCCTTAATTTAATCAAGCAGTTTATTAGCCTCAAGGTTTAGCCAAGTTGCTTTTCAACTTGAATTGCTGCTCAGATGGTTATTTTGGAAAGTTTGGAATGTTAGTACCACACCAGCATTATTGTGTTTGCTATTTCAGTGTTGTTTTCAGACTGAGTTAACACTGAAATGCAGAGAAAGTGGGGTGTGTGTTCCAAGGCTAGTGATTCTTTATTATCAAGTCTGAGTGGTGTGTTTACAGTGAATATTAATTACACTTGCAACTACTACTAAGACAGAACTTGAAAGTGTCTCCCAGGTCTTCCTGCTGAAAGTAGCACTCCTATGGTTGCTTTTCCTGGGTTTGGGGGATGTTAAGCCACATGAAGTGTGCTGAGGGCTGAGTGTGTGGCTGGGTGCTGGTGCTGGTGTCTGCTGGAGCTGCTGCCAGCTCTGGTTCAGTGTCCCCTGCCCGGGCACTGTGAGCGGAGCACGGGGCCAGCTCAGCTCTGCCACACTGCTGGTGGGGGCTGCTGCCACAGGAGCTGCTCCTCCCCTGGTGCCCCAGCTGCCCTGCCTTGATCTCCCCTGCCATCACAGGGGCTCCCCCAGGACAAGCAGCACGTGTCCCCCTCACTGTCCATCCTAACTGCACACACAACCAGGAGCTGTCGTGCCTGCTTGTTTGAGACTCACTCCCTGCTCAGAGAGCATCAAACAAAAATAGGCATAGGCAATGTGTACCTTGTTGTTCCCTCTCAAAGAGGGGAGGAGCACAAAGGCACAGGACATCTGAGTTTTATGTGGATTACAGAGATCACCTGTAGCACCAGAATGACAGAGCCACCACTCTATTAATACAGTTACAAAATCTGTGTGCTTGCATCTCAACTCTTCTCAAACTGACCCCAGGAAACAGTGCAGTTGTCATTGTAGAAGTGAGCAACTTTCTTTCATAGCCAGGAGTCAGATCTTCACAGCACTAAAAATATAAAAGAAACATTGAGTTAGGATGACAGTTTGTTGTTTCATGTAATAAAGAATAACAAGTGAAAAATGGACAGAAAGAGCCATTTCAGCCTGTTCAGGAGTCAACATTAGGTACAAAAATAAAGGATGTCTTTGGTTCTGAGAGAACAGCACCAGGTGTGTGGGACACATGGTCTCAGTCTGTGCTGGCTGTGCCTGGGCAGCAGATCTGTTCCAGCCCATTGGCACTGGCATGGAAACAGCAGCACTGCTGGCCTGGAGGTCACACCTCCCACCTCCTCCCCAGGAAGATGTCACCCTTGTCACAGGGGACTGCCAGAATTTAGCCCACTTAAAATCCACCCGAGAAAAAGCTTTTCTCCTGAACAAAAAGCAGAAAATGATTTTGTGAAAGGCAAAAGGCTGCAGCTTTGAAAGATTTGTTTATGTTTCCTATGTGATCTAAATGTAGGCCAGAAGCTGTGTCTGGAGGAAGGCTGTGTGCATCCCCCCCTACCTGTCTGCTCCCTTCTTCAAGTGACCTGGCAGAACTTCCCACTAGTTCCTGCAATAGCACAGGAAGTTGAAGGTCCATGGTAGCTATGCATTTGTGGTGCTTTACAGTAAAATTAAAGGCTGTACTGACTATCTGCCCTTTCAGTGTATCAAAGAGCACCCTGCTTGTGACTGCCACTGGTGGTGGGAATCAACACCAGAGTAAAATGTGTTCCTGGGCTAAACAGAGGCAGTTCACTGTCTGTCATAGTGCTTGGCTCTTGTACTGCTGTTAGGGAGCTGGGAACACAGGGAAATAATGCTTGTAAGAAATGGGAGATGCATTAGTCCTGCAGGACAAGAACTCCTGGGTATTGTAGAAAATCTGCTGGGGAATGCTGCCTGCTGCTCAGCACCACTGCCCTGCCACCAGGCTGGGGCCCCTGAGAGAGGGAGGCTGCAGGTGCAGGGATCAGGGCTGCTGTGGGACAGAGCTGTGCCCTGGAGCTCTGCCCAGTTTCAGTGAACTCTATGCCCTTGGCCACTGTGCCTACTCCCTGCCTGTGCCAGTGGGATGTGCCTCTTGTGGATGGGGCCAGGAAGAGTCATGTCTGCATCTGCCTTTGGTAACTTATCAAAACTAACAGCATGGAAATGTTCTCATGCAGCTCCTCTGGCACCTCCCTGGCAAGAGCTCTTGTGGGTTTAATTCTTCTGCTTTACGTTTCACATTAAACTTAAGTAATTCTTCAGGGTAGGATTTGATATCTGCAGTGAAAGGCTGGAAGTACCTATGCCAATATTACCTGGGCATCCCAAGCATTCAGTGCAGGTAGTCCAGAGCTGGGCTCTCCCAGGCTGGTCACAGGCAGAACTCTGAAGAATGAGTAAAACCTGAAGGAAAAAATTGTGGGCTTGGTGTGCAGAGCCCACGAGAACCTGACCCCCATGCTGTGAGCCACTCATTCTGTATTCCTGGCTCTGTGAAACCCTCTTCCCTCCCTAAACACACTGTCAGATTCCCTCAGGATGCCCCAGTCCCTCCCTGCAGAAAGGCCAAATGCCCTGTAAGAGGAGCAAGGGCAGTCTTTGCTGCTGGTGGCTGTGGGCAGCAGTGCAGTGGGGTCACACAGGGTGTCCCTTCCCAGCCCTGTCACTGGTGGACAGCTGTGGATTTCTCTTGCTACAGAAGACTCCTTTTTATCCCCTCCACTTGTTACTGTGCTACAGCACAACAAATTCCCCTTCCTGGCCCTGCTTGACAGTAGTGCCCTGATGCTCTGAAATCACACCTCAGTTCCCAGGGCCTGCTACAGAGCCCTTCTTCAGGTGCACAACCCTTCCCACATTTGTGCTGAACCCACGTGTGGAACAGACACAGGCATGAGAGTCTGACTTTAGAGATTAACCCCAACACCATGGCTCAGCCCAGGCTGCTAGATGCTCACTTTGTCCCACAGAGCATGTGATGCTCCAGCTCAGCCCTGATTTCTACACAGCTCCTGAAGTGTGGCTCTGTCATTCTGGGAACAGTAGTGGAAGAGCTGTTCCATTTGAAAGTAGGTTTTCTTCTCACAAAATGGTATCAGAATGTAAAATTTATCCTGTTCATTTTAGGGCAAAAGCTATCAAGAGTCACTGAAAAGCTGCAGTTGCTGGGGTGGGCTGAGTTGGCTGTGGGAGAAGTAGGGGTGTTGTGATCTGGGTTTTGCTTGGTTTATGGCATTGCTTTTCTGGCCCGAGGGTGCAGGACCATTGCATGCTGTGATTCAGGATACTGTCAGGCTAGTCCAAAGCCAGGGAAGGCAGTCAGAGACTCTGTAATGTAATGGGCTTTGCATCCAGCCTCAGGAGTCTCGTGCTGCTTTCTGCTCTCAAAAATGAAGGGCTGTTCTTTCTATCACTGTACCATCTTTTCCAGGTTTTACTGTTGAGTTTTCTTAGCACATATTCACGTGATTGATTTTGCAAATAATACCTTAATTTATAGTGTCCATGAACCCAGATACTCAAAAACTGGTTTTTCAGGACCTACTGAAAACAGCAGATGACTTTCCATTGCCTTCAGAAAGTACTGGTGCTCCTGTCCACTCTACACCATTACATTTTTCCTTAGCATTGCATGTTTCCTTGCTTGGAACAGCAATCCATGGCACCAGCAGATGCCAAGTGAACATTTGGCAGGCCACTGCACACACCTCTGTAGTGAACACAGTTCAGTGGTAGACTGTGCTGATTCAGCGTCCTGCACAGAGACTTGAGAATTCTTTTTTTTTTTTATTTAGACCACTAATCCCTGTAGGTTTAAACTGATGCCCTGTTCAGTTCCCAGGGAGCATCACTGGTGGACAGAGAAAAGCAGTAATGGTTCAGCAGAGTGCTGGTTTTGGGAAGGGTGAGAATACCTTCCATCAGAGGATGAGGCTTTGGGGCTGATGCTGTCTTACCTGAGCCCAGGTTGTGCAGGCAGCCTCTGCAGCTCTTTGCCTGGCCTGTTCCCAGCACTGGTTGTTGGTTGTTTGCAGCATGCTCTCTGCATGATTTCTTCTTTAATCTTCTGTGTTTTCCATCTTCAGGCTGTCCTGTGAGAGTATTTGTTGCCCTCATTTCTTCCCACTCGCTCTTATCCCTCTTCCTCTCTGCTCCTCTTATCCTCCAGTCCTTTTTTCTCTCTTAGCTGTCTGCACATTGTCCCAACCTCAGCAGACATCAAAGAGATGTAAAGGATTGGATGTCCCTTTTGTAAGTCGATCACCTTGCCCTGTCACTGTGAATATTCATATGTCTCCAGGCTGCAGGCAGCCCTGGGGTGAAGGAGCACCTCCACTACCAGTGGGTCTGTGGTGCCAAATTTGAGCAGAGATAACTGCTTTGGTTCAGTAATACCCTGCAGCAGGAGATTTTACAGGTTAATTCCAAACCACTATGTAGAGTCACACCTTTTTGTGCTGCATGTTCATTGGCCTTTGATTTCCCCTCCTCCCCGAGTCCTGGGGCAGCAGCACACCCGTTATTTTTCATGTGATTTTGGTGCCCATTTCTTAATTGCTTCTTGTCATATCATTCTTTGCAGGCCAAATGATCTCAGTCGTTTCTCAGTCTTGATTTTTCTTTTTATTTATTTTTCATTACACTGGTGTAGAATTGGCCTTTGTCCCAGGTGTTGACCTCCAGCACACCCCATAAAAGCACCTGTGGTGCAGCATTCCCGTGTGTAAAGAGGTGCAAGAGCCGGGGAAGCAAAGCCAGGTCTCTGCAGGGAGGAGCTGAGCTCTTGTTGCTCCTCTTCCTCTCGGAGGCTGGGGGAGCAAAGCTCTCCTGGGGGCCTTGTCCCTCTGCTCCTCATCTGGCTGGGCCTGGGGGGCTCAGCTGCCTCCTCGGGTCTGGGGGTGCTCGCACCCTTTGCCTCCATGGACTCTCAGGTACTTCAGCTGAGGTGGGAAGATCTGTCAGAATCTGACGAAACAATCAGTGAACTGGGAATTGGATCAGTTTGGGAATTTGAATTGCCCAAAACCCAAGTGAAGTGATGGACAAATGGCAGGGAAGAACTGCTTCTTTTCAGCCCTTGGAACACACAGCTGAGCTCCCAGCCAGCAGGATGGTCACCACCTCTGTGTGATTTACCAGGCTCCAAAGTACACTTGAAATACATGAATAGTCATAAACTGCAGGCAGCGGCTCAGCTGCTGTAGCTGAATTTCAGCCTCAGCAAAGGCAGGTGAGAAGTGAAGCTGAACTGACATCTCCATCTCCTAACGGGTGTGAGAGGCAACAGCGAAGCTGGAGATCTGCGGTGAGATCAGGAGTGTCCGAGGCCACGAGTGAAGAGTAGGGCTTGGAACTTGTTCTCTTACATCAGTGAGCTTTGTTTATTGCAGCCAGCTATTTTGATTTCTTAACCCAAGAGTGAAGCCTTCTGGCATTGAGCTTGTGGGATAATAAATGAAAGGATAATTCAGTGCAATGGGGACTTCTCAGTCAGCTCAAACAATTCAACACCAGCACCGTCAGGTTTTCTGTGGAGGTGTAAGTACGTGGATACCTGTTGCCTTTGCTCTTGCTGACAGTACATAAGCCTAAGTAGGTCAAACAGGAACAATACTCATTTTTAAAAGAGAACTATAAGCATTTCTAGTTTCTCTCTCTCCCTTTCCTTTTTTTTTTTTTTCCCAGGACTTTAATCTTTTATATGAAGAAGCAAAGTATTACCAGCTGCAGCCAATGATTAAGGAACTTGAGCGATGGAAACAAGAGAAAGAACAAAGGAAACATTTCCAGCCTTGTGACTGCTTGGTTGTAAGAGTGACTCCAGATCTGGGGGAAAGAATTGCATTGAGTGGGGAGAAGGCTTTGATAGAAGAGATCTTCCCGGAGACTGGGGATGTCATGTGCAACTCGGTGAACGCTGGCTGGAACCAGGACCCCACCCACGTTATCAGGTTTCCCTTGAACGGATACTGCCGGTTGAACTCCGTGCAGGTAATGAACGGCCCTTCCTGCTGCCTGCTCCGGGTCTGGGCTGCTTTTGTACTATGCCTTCTTCAATTATATGCAAATTATTTGCTTCTGCCCAATTACTTTCAGTGCTTATACTGCAAGGAAACATTTTTCTGCCTGGTGAGATCACAGTCTTTCAGGTTTTCCTAAGTCTAAGCAGAAAAATACATTTAGATTTTGTGTATGTTAGTGCCATGCTGGCCTCATAATGGTGTTATACTGATAAATGCTAATTTTTTTCATCAATGTATAGCCTTTGGCAGTTTTTTTTCCCCTCCAAAGTGCCTCTAGGAAGAAAGAGAGAGTTCCAAAAACTACAAAAAAAATCTCCACACCATTTTATAGAAAATGCAACAATGTGTAAATGCATAATTTATGTCTCACTCATAATTAAATGATGGTGCCTGCGGGATGGACTTAAAAAAATTGATCTCTGCACTTTTTTTTTTTTTCAAAAGGATGTTCTATAAAAATTGCCCAGAGTATTTCAAACAAAAATGTATTTCATTTTATACTTGGAGTTTTGACATTAGGTTTAAAATTAAACATATGAAACAAAAGAAGATAACTGGACAGATAGGTGGATGGCAGCAGGAATAAATAGGTGGTCTGTGTTTAGGCAGCAGCCTGTGGGCAAGCAGTGCCATGTCTCAGGGATCACCAGTGCTGCAGCCAGAGCTCTGCTGCTGTGGCTGTCCTGGGGCTCTGGGGAGGAACCAGGTGCCCTTAACTTGGGCTTTCATTAACGCGGGCAGGACAGAGCTCTGGTTTTTCCTCTGTGTTCCTTTTCTCAAAATGCTCCTGTTCTGGGAAGGGAGATCAGCCTAGAGGGGAGTTACCATCCTCTGCAGATGGGCTGTGGCTGTGGCTGTGAACTGGGCTGTGGGAAGTGCCATTGGCTTTCTTGATAAACTCCTCTCTGGGCAAAAACTCACGGAAGGGCTGCTCCATGGGCCAGGCTGGCTGGGAAGGGAGGTGCAGCAGCAAGGGAGGACAAGCCCCTGGAGTCTCCCAGGCTGCCAAGGGACATCTTCAGGAGAGTCCCCTGAGTGTGTAAAGGTGGGTGGAGGTAACAGTGACCCCCCTGCATGGGCAGCGTTCCCTGTGGCCCCTTGGCTGAAACCAGCCCAAACCCCGTGGGCTTGGGTGGGCTTTGGGTCAAGACTTCCCCCCCAGAGGTGTATTTGGTTAAACTTCAGCATGCTGTGGTTAATTCTGCAGAGTCCTGAGCAATTTCACACTTGGCAGGGTTTGGGGTGGGGGGTGCTCAGAGGCAGCTCATTTTTTGGCAGTGGGACAGGGAGGTGTCCCCACTGCTGTGCTGGGAGGAGAGGGAGCAGTTCAGCTCGGCTCAGTGGCTGGGGAGAGCATTTGTGTCCCAGCCATGCTGCCCGTGGGACCCTCTGAGGTCACACAAGGAATGAGAGGAGCTGAAACCATAAAGGGTCATGGTGGGCATCTCAGCTGTGCCTGGCAGAGCTCTGGGTGCCCATATGGTGAGCACTCAGCTCTTTTATCCAGTGCTGTGACTCCTGGGATACATGTGCTATATGTGTACTAAAAGGTGAACTCTAATTACTGTTATTATTTGAATGTGTTTTGAATTCAGTCAAAATTCAGACAGAATCAAAGGGTCTCTTTGCAAGTTCATGTTGTGGAAAAACTTTCTGTCAAAGAGTCTATAGTATAAGTAATCCTGTTAAATTACATCATTTTACTAAATTACATCATTTTACTATATAATTAATATAAAGTGTTTTCAGACACTTTCTGGAAAATGATGCATTTCTGAGACCAAAGGCTGATGAATTCAGCAGCTAATTAGCATTGGCTCTGATGAACTCTGGTCAGCACACAGGCACTGCTCTTCCCCCTCCAAGGATTTTTTGGCAAAACAATACTAAGTAAGAAGTTGGAAGTACAGTGAGGCAAATGCACAGACTTAAGGGAAATGGGTAGTGGTTGGAAGAGCAGAATTTCTTGCAAAGAATCCCAAAGAGCAAGACAGGAAGCCTGTCTGCTGTTTGCTCAGGTGATACATTATATCTGCCTCCCTATGCTCTGGTCAATGTATTTGGTAGCACAGTTGCAGTACTTATACTTTTTTTTTCTATATTTGAAAAATATTGTCATTACATGCTTTATATCAAGAACTGTGTATATAAAACAAAGAACATCAACACCTAATAGGCAAAAAAATAATACAGTAACTCTGTAATTGTACACCCATTTGTAATTATATATAGGTATAGGTTTTTCCAACTCCTCGCAATAGGTTCTGGTGGGAGTAATGAATTTACCTTAGAGAAAATTCTGTGATGCTTGTGAATGTTGAACATTAAGTCTTCATAATTAAGAATGTATTAGTTAATATTCTGCACTATTTAAATTAAGGGATCAGGTTTTTCCATTTGGAAAACCTCCCAACAAAATCAGATGTGCTTGGAGTATTGGAATACAGCATATATTAAATCTGAGCACAAATCCTCTACTTAATAATGTGCATGTGACCCTGTACATGGGAGAGCCACAGCTGGTACTCAGTTTTTGGCATATTCTCTTTGGAGATTTTCAACAAAGTAGCAGAGATGATCACTGCTTTCCCCCTGTTTGTATCTTACCTTCAGAAGAAATAAAGTGTATAGAGTCAAATTATATCCCATTCTCTAAATGGGATTTAAGCCAGTCCATGTTCAAAATGCTGTTCAGTCTCATGCATGGAAACACTGCAAGGAGCCTTTCTCCCTAGACCTGAGCTCAGCCTCATTCCAGTGAGACTTAAAAGCACTGCATACAGCACCTGGCCTGTTCTGTTTCTTTCTGAGAAGAGTGATGATCCTGAGGATTTTAACACAGACTGTAGCCTGCAGTCTGGTCCTTCCAGAGATGCTGAGCAAAAAGGAATCGCTTGGTTGGCACAGTGCACTGAGGTGCAGTGTCTGTCTGGACTGGGTGTTTGCAGACAGAGGCTCTGTGAAAATGAATCCTGTGTTAGCATCCAGCTTTCCATAGCTTTGGTCTGAAGCAAGCCAAGGGCACCCCCCTGCTTGTTTTGTCTTAGAAGCAAATTGATTTTAAAAACTTTTTAGCAAGGATTTTGAAGTCCCATCTCTCTCAGAAATCTTACCTGCCAATCCTCTGTTCCACTATCCAGTTCAGTTGGAGAAGCCTCTTTTCCCATGGCTGGATTGTCTCTCATCTTCATCCTGTCAGGGCTAGGAGCAGTGATCATTACAGGCAGAATATATTCCAGCCTGTGAAACAGCAGCCTGCTGATGTCTTATTCCTCCTTCAGTCTCAGACTCCTCCTGCCTTCCCCTCTGAGGAGGAACAATGTTGGTGTCCGCACCCCATTTCTGTCCTACCGGCCCCATACAGCCTGGGTGACTAAGAGGGATGAAAGCTTTATTTCTCTGTCTTAAATGTATTTTATTAACCCACTCTCCTGCCTCTTCTTTTCTTCTCTTCCACTTCATTTTTCTTCCATACTCTGGTGTGCTTTTTTGATCTTTCAGTTCTACTACTTTCTTGCAGTGTATGTAAAAATCAGGGCAAAAGTCAGGGAGATTTGGCAGATGTGACTTTCTGAGAATGTTAAGACCCTGTGTCCCAGGGCCAGGCAGAACTCCTCAGGCAAGTTGATTTCCAGCAGACTCGGCATGACTTAGGCAAAGCTCTGCTGGAACAGCCTCTTTCCTTTGCCCATCCTTAGAGCCAGGGTAGCAAGAGAAAAACGTTTTAGTTAGCCCTGAAAGCCAAACCCTGGATTAAATGCAGATGCATAACACAGGCAGCCCCTAAGGAGGGATCGAACGGATTACAGGCAGCAAATGCTGCTGCCATGGTCTGCATTGCACCTCGGACACAGCTGTTCTTCCTAAATCACGTTCCTGGAGAAAGCAAAGCCAACACTCAGGCAAAAGAAACGATGCACTGAGCAATGCACGGTGGCCTCTGGTGGGGCTGTGTGAGGGCAGGGGCACTGCTCTGCTGGAAGCACTGACGTGCCCACAGCAAACTGAACACAGACCAAACTCCTTCTACAACCTAAGCCCAGGAAGGTACAAGCTGACTCTGTCTGGAGGTGGATGTGTTGCTTAGACACTTCTCTAGGATGAAGAAGTAGTTTGTAAAGGGCCTGGTCCAGGTTGCTGTCTGTTCAACATGGTTCTGGTGCTGCCGTGAGCAGGATCCTTGGCTTTAATAAACCATGGGGTCACTTCCCTGTTCCTCATGCTGCCACAGTGGGAGCCACACTTTGGGTGAGGCTCTTGGAGAACAACACAGGCTGCTCCTTGATGGCATTTATCAGCAGAGAAAAACACAGCAACCATTTTTCCAGGCTGCTGCCGAGGACTCAGGAGAGCCTGAGCGGGTCCTGCATTGTGATCTGCCCAAGGTGGATCTGGCATCTGCCCTCACCTGGCTCTGGGAGAAGCCTGGTGTGTCCTGCTCTGCTGGGAAGCTGAATATCAACATGAGCACGCCTGTGGAAAACAGCCCCGTTCCCAGTGCCAGGATCAGTATATCCTGGGGAAATGTGCTGTGTGATAGTCACAGAAATTAAAGTTGCCTCAGGGTTGTTTAAATTCGTGCATCTAAATTACACCAACTTTTCTTTAGGAGGAGAAAAAGAAAATACATATTTGGGCACTACATAACCTCTTTCTTGGGCCAGAACAAGTCCTGGCTCTGCATCCTGTTCCTGCCATGCTTTGCTCCCTTCCAGCGAGGGCAAACAGCTGTGATTGCCACAAAGATCTGGTGGATGTGTCATTTGAACTCCTAATACATTTTCATCTGCCAAGGAAGAGCTTCTAAGCCCCCCTCTCTCTCAGACTGTTCATATTACTAATGAATAATTGGCACTTTTTATTTTTATTAGAACTTAAACCTGATGTTGCTTTCTATAAGGAGTGAGATTTTAAGTCCAGTATTTTACTATATAATGTACTAAGCTGCTCTGCAGAGTGCTTATTTCTTTGATTAATTTTTGTTTTCTAGAGAGGTTTGCTGAGAGCAAGACTTTAATCACAGTATAGTCATTTAACAATAAGTTATAGAATTATAGCCGAATAATATTCATTCAACGAGAACTCAAAAGACTAAATCCATCATTTAGATCTGATGCTTCCGAATGCTTTTATCACTAAAATTTGCTAAATATTAATCTGATTTTTTCCCTCCACATTGCAGGTGCTTGAAAGATTATTTCAGAAGGGATTTAACGTGGCAGCTTCCTGTGGTGGTGGGGTGGATTCCTCCCAGTTCAGCGAATACGTGCTGTGTCGCGAAGACAGACGACCACAACCCACCCCAACAATCAGAATAAAACAGGAGCCCCTGGACTAGACCCTCCCCGTGCCCCCTTTGTAACCGTAGAAGTGTTTAATAGTCCCTTATGTGAAACACTAAGGATTTGCAAAACAGTATTAGCAAACAGATTTTGACTTTATGTTGCCCATTAGTGGTATTCTGAAACTACCTGTCACATAGCCAGCCATGGAATGCATTTGGAAAACAGGTTGTCTGTCGTTCACAGTGGAGTTCTGAGCACACCCAGCATGGCAGGGCTGGGATGGACTTTGGGCTGACCAGCAGTGGTGTGGAACAGGCAAAGCTTTGGAAACCCTGGCCCTGGACTGGACTTCTGCAGCAAGAGCCATGGAAGCAGTGGAACCGACCAGCAGGAGCCCAGGGACACCCCAGAGCTGCGCTGTGGGGACGGGGCCGTCTGCGGGAGGAAGAACCCCAAAAACTGCACTGAGAACCTTCCCTGACCTGCCCCTCCTCCATATCAGATGTGCTTCACACCCCCAGCATCACAGTCACCTGGTGATAGTACTCACTCACATGAGCAAATGGCTTATTTTTATACTACATTTCCAGCTGAGGTCTCTCTCTGTGAACAGGATCCAGAACCAGAACAGGACTGATTCATAGTCACTGGTGCTCAGTACTTAAACCCCCCCCCACAAACCAAACCAAACAAGTGACAAGAAATTAGACAGGCCCATTTATGGCAATATTTGCAACAATAGGGATCTGGAAGCACAAAATAAAATGTCATCCACCATCACACGAGGGTCACATACCTCATGAGGAGCTGTAGCTCGTTTAAGGCCAATCTTGTTTTGACACAGCAACTGTTAAGTTTTGCATCATCAAAGAAGCGTGGTTCTACCAAACAAGCCACCCCTTGTTAATAATTTACTAACCATGTTAGAAGCCCACATTTAGCAGGAAAAGTTTAAGACTTTTGGACAAACCCATTCTTTCTGGGTCTGGAATTCTTGCAAAGAGTTGTTAAAACCCTGTATTGCCATTGCCAAATGAAAGCAGGCCGCCTTCGGTTTAAATTGCTTTATTATTTTAAATTATTATTAAAATTTGAATTCTGTAGCTGCCCTCTATTTGTGTAACTTTCTCTGTAACAAAGTCAGGGGTCTGTCTGCAGGAGGGTCCTGCTTCTGCCAGGACTTGGCACTGACTCACAGGGCTTTTTAACTCAGGAGACAGCACCGTGTTTGCAGGTGCAAGGCTATAAATAGCATTCTGCTAAATCCTGTTTATTGCTGTTAAGCATGATTGGGTCCTCAATCGTTAATTCATGTGTTAATCACAATTTAGTTTCTCCCACATTAATTTATAGAATACTGTTGTAGATGATGAATTTTAATTAAACTCATTTTAGATGCATAAATATAGCCAATGGAACAAGGGACAGAGTATTAAGTGGTCAACAGTTCTTAATGCAAATTGATTGCAATCAGGGAAAATGAAAAAGTCACATTTAAGACGAGTATTTTCAAAAGCAATGAGCTGTACTGACTATCCAAGGTAAAATCCAGGCAGGGGTCTAATTTTTGGAAAAGGGCTGGATACCTGTCCATGGAAAATCAGACCTCTGCAGGTTTTCTCACCTTGGTCACCCAACTCAGAAATCTCTAATGGCAATCCTGGCCGGTTGGTCTGCTACCTTAGCAGAACAGTTGAGCAAATCTGTCTACTTTAAGAGTTGTAAAGTTATTTTATTTTGTGGTTTTATACTTGTATGACATTCTCAAGTTGCTAGGCGTTGCCATATTTGAATATATGGCACAACATTCACCTTTGTATGTAAGATATCTGTAGAATTGTATATTATACATTTAATATTGTAAAGAACTTAACGTATAATTGTCATGTATTTGTGTATGCACATTTCTTATACAGTACTTCATGCCATAAACATTTCTGTAAAGTAAATGAACAAAAAACAAGCACGTAGGGTGGAACGCTCACTGTATCTCCCATGTTGTTTGAAAGAGGTGAGAATTTTTGATTGCATCTTCTCCAGCCCTTTGCTCCATTCAGCTTGATGTAGCCACGTCTTACAAAAAGATAGAAGTGTTTTATTTATTACTTTCATACCTTTAAGTCCAAAGTATCCCTCAATAGTCTATTCAGGTTCTTGTTTTTATCCTGTATCCACTCCTGCCCTGCCCTCTGGCATGGGGTGAGCTGAGCACTCCTGGCAGCACACCCTGTCCCGTTCTTACCTCTCAGCCAGGGAATAAAGGTGATATTCCATCCCAGGGGCCTGCTCCTGCCCCTGGTGCTCTCCCCAGGCAGCTCTGGGGAGCGCAGACTGGGATGGTGCTTTTACACATCTGTGGAACGTTGGAAGTATTTGTGGTTGGTTGGTTGCTTGGTTGGTTTTTCCTCAGTTTGGTGTTTACTGTATTTTTTTATGGCTCAATAAAGCAGCTCCCGTAGTTGGGGCAGCTTTGCTGAGGTGGCATTGGAAAGGGTTCCAGGCTGCGCCAGCCGAGTTAAATGTGAACTTGAGATGGGAAGTTTAAACCATGACATCACAGCATTGACTGCAAAACAGCACAAAGGCTAGGAAGACATGTGGAAACAATCACTTTCTTAGAAGAAATATGCCTTTAAAGAAAGAAAAAGTTAAGATAGGACATGTTCTTTTAGTTAGTAACTTCAGGTCACTTATTTAAAGATTATTACAGTTTCATTTATATATTTTTTACTTATTTCCCTGTATTTTTAGGCATCAATATCAGCAGAAAACTGATTTGAATATCTACTTCTGGCCTTAAACCACAGCAACATAACTTAATGAGGAACATTGCTCAGCATCACTAAGATGTTTTAAAGCACCACAGTGAAGCTGTGGTGTGCAGCCAGCACATGTTTGCCTGGCCAAGGCCAAGAAGCAAAGCACAGCCTGGTGTTTCACCTGATCCCACTGAGCAGAACTGTTCTGAGTCGCTGTTGCTGAGCACTGGCCCCGTGCTTGATGAGCACGAGGCTTCACGAGCACTTTGTGTCCAGGCTGTCCCAGCTCAGTGGCAGACAGAGAGTGAGAGAGAATGTTCTGTTGTGCTTGCTGGGCTCCTGGCTCGAGAAAGCCACTGCTGAGTGCATCCATTCTCTGTACTGATGGCACCAAGGCTTGTTGACAATTTTATTAGATGTTTCACAAAGGATAAGAATCAGCACAACAAAACATTGAAGTTTTTGGTTTTAATATTTGTTTGTGGGTATTCTGTTAATATTTTAATGCAAAATGTTTCTGACCAGTGCTTAAGAACTACAAGACAATGTGAAATTCATGTTTGATAAATTAATACTGTATGTCACTCGATGTGTTACTTTAGTAAATTGTTTTATTTCTTTACAAAATAAGTACAAATAAGGGAGTATGTTTTCACACAAATTGGGGGTATTTACCAGTATGTACAGAAATCATCAAAATAACGTAACTCTAATAAACACAAGGCCTTTATAAACAATATGTACAAATTATCAATACATTTAAAACATAACTTTACACGTCCTGGCCTTAAATACCTTATGAATAATCTTTTGGCTAAATAGCAGCAGTATAAATTTTCTTCTGCTTTTCATAAACCTTAAAAAATAATTAAAACCTTTGTTTTTAAAACTATTGGACAAATAGTTCTATTTGTGCTTTTGCTATGGTTTCCCATCAAAAAAAATATTGCCTCGAAAAAGGGGCAAGCATAACATAGTAAAAATGGAGAAGATAAATAAGCAAATGTCTCCCTTCGTGGTACTGTAACACTGCTGACTCTGCAGCACAGCTCGTGCACCTGCCTGTTCGTGTCCCACTTGATCCCCATTTCTCAGACTCACACCAGCCTCACTTGGCTTTGTGTGGGCCCAAATTCTGCTTCAGCAAAGCATTTAAAAGGCATTCACCCCACCTTTAGGTACTTACAGCTGCTCCTCATGCTTAATGCCATGTGCCTGCTCAGGAGCCTCTCTGGCTGGAGCCGTGGTCCAAGGCAGAGGTGTCCTTGTTCCAGGTGCCACCAGGCTCACTGCTCTCCCCACTCCAGGAGTGGAAGCAGCCCCCAGAAACCTCTAGAGCAACTTTAAAAATCCATATAGAATACTCTCAAATCTTTACCCAACAATATTCTCTTTTAAAACCACATTAAACCATATTATTTGCAATAAATAAATTAACATTTTTTTTTAGAAAATAAAACCCAACTTTGAATCTTGTTACTAACCAGCTGCTACAAATGCGCAAAAGGTTGATGAGATTTAGAAAACAACTGGAAGCAAGTCAACGTAACTCAGCTGAGAGCCTGCACACACATTTCATACACTTAAGATTTGGTTCAGCAAATGGCTCAGGAAATGAGCTGTGCAGTAAAAGCAAAAATCCTAAATATAAAATTTGTGGGAGTGTGCAGTGGCTAGTCTCTTGGCTGTGCAAAAAAATTGCCATTACAACTAAGTTAAATAGCAACTGGTATCACCATGGTTAGTGAGACAGTGCTAGGAAACTGAAAACAAAACAAGCCCAGCACCAGGGGTGTTCACTCAGGTGAACACCAAGGCTGGGACCCACTCCTGTGAACCTGTCCCACGCCTGGCCAGAAGATGGTTTAGGTGAGCCATCACATTTGTGTAACTTCAACACCAGCTACTTCAGCCTTACCTAAAATGGCCAGATGGAGCAAGAGTTTGATGTTGATTTTATTTGTGGAGTTAACATTTTAAAACCTTTTGCACATTTTTTGTGGTTTTTATATATATATATATATATATATATTACATAAAGGGAATTTATTGCATGTGTCTGACAATTTTACAAAACAAAATTACTGGAACATTGACTTCTGAAAAAAATAGAAGGCACATTAAAATGACAGCTTTCAAAGCAAGTTGAGCTTCTGTGGAGCAATCAGTACGACTGTTGGCTTTATTTAAGCAGAGCTCGGTAGAGCAGGAGGGAACGGCTCATTTCTCGCTCCTGTTCCATGTAGAAGATGAAGTCCCTGAGGTTGACTCGTGTGATTTTCTGCCGGGGGTACTGCCGGGGGGAGGCCGTGCCCAGCCCGGCCTGGCTGCCCCCGCACACCCCCACGCCCTGCAAGAGAGCACAGCACAGCTGAGTCCTGCAGCAGCCAGGGCTTCCCCTCGCAGGGCTGCAGCCTCCATGGATCACCACAGCCCCGTTCTGAACACATTTCACCAGGGCTTTTACTGGTGTTACTTTTCCTGTTCTTCCGAGTCAGCCTGAGTAAAGGCCTCGAGTGCAAACACATGAGGCTAAACCTTGCTCGCTTACAACTCGGGACAAATCCATCATGCTACATTCACTGCAGATGTATTTGACCAGTTTAAGTTCAGGGACAAAACGATTTTCAGCAGATAAGGTCATTAATATATGAAGTGTGTGCAGGATCCTGCTGCTCATCCAAGGACTGGGAGCAGGTTGAGTGGGATATGGAGACCCCACAGGGACCCCAGTTCTCTCCTCTGGGTCTGTTGAAGAGGTGGGCTCAGTGTAGGGAGATACTCAGCAAACAATCACCAAATTAAATGGAAAAATCACAAAGACTCAGATATTGTGTGATCATAAACACAAACATTAGCATACTTGTTTTGACAGCTATGCTAAATAATTATATATATTTTTTAACTGTTTCATTGATACTGAATTACTGAATACCTCATCCTGGCTGTGTATATAGAGAGAAAATTCTTCAGCTGGGACTGAGAACACTGTGATCTGAATATTTAGAAAAGGAAAGGAGATAATTACAGCCTCTGCAGTATCATGGAGTTTAAACTGAAACCTGATGCACACACATGTTGTTTCTTCATCCACAGGAGTCAATTGTTTTTGTTAATTCCAATTGGTTTGTAGCAAAATAAAGTGTTGTAACTTAGAAAAATAGGTTTTAACCTCTGAAAAGATTTAAGCAATTTTTCAAACCTCTTAAGACATCTGGTAAAATTTTCTATACTTTTAATTTTAACATCCCATATTTACTTACTGCTGCTCAAACCTACCTTCCTTTCCCCAGGAAATATTTATTCTAGGATCTTGACCCCAGACATTAAGAATACAGTTAAGGGTAATTTTACTACTGAAAGGTTGTAGGGGTTGTAGCAGACATATGGTCTGCTGAGAGCAAGGCATGGCACTGTTTCCCTCTGTCCACCACAGTCAGTCAGACTCTTTGCAGAACTTTGTGTTATTTCTCCCATTCCTGCTGATTCAATTATAGCAGTGGGCAAATCCTGCTCTGTGCCCACAAACACCAAGGGCTTAATGGAATGCAGTGAATGTGGCTCAGCTCGCAGGGAAGAGAGGGAGAAGCCCACAACCTTTGGGCACCTGGAGCATTTGAGCCAAGGGATTCTGCTCTCCAGTATGGAGCAGGTTTTGTTTGATTGAGCCCTGAACTTTGCTGCTCACAGGAAATGCAGCTGCAAGGGCTGCTCATCCACACTGCAGCCAGACACGTGCCCAGTGCACAATCCATGTATTCAGCAGTGCTTTGAGTGCAGACCTTAACCCAAGAAACACTCTGCATTCCTAACAGCAATAAAATCATTTAAACTCTTCCTCTCTTGTCTTCTACAAGTTGGAACACCTTGAGCTGCCTCTCACTGCACTCTGCCAGGGCTGTGCCCACTGTTTCTAAGTCCTTAAGAAACCACTGTGTGTGTATTTATTTTAAATCAAACTGACTCAAAAAATACTTCTCTTTCTTCTCTGTTCCCCCCATGCTACATCTCTCCCCTGCCCACAGCAGTAATTTCAGATTCATCCTAGAAATACATTTGAAAGGAATGTGGCCACCTAAAACTCACTGGAAACCATGTCCATAGCACTCCAGAGCATCCCACACACACTTAGCAAACAGAGAAAAGCTGCATAATTAAAAAAATTCTCTCTATAGAACTATTTCTTTAGTCAATTGAGTTACATTTACAGCAAGGAACTGCTCCCTATTTGGACACAGCAGCTGGAATTAAGATGTATCAAGTCATATTCACTGCATTTATCACTAGAGATACTGAACTTCAACATAGGAAGAGCATCATATCCTTACCCAGCAGCAGAACATGGCACCAAGCTGTGCACATTTGTAACCACACTCATGAGCCCATCAGTTACCTGATCATGGTCTGGAGTTATTTTACAAGGTGAAAAAGAATCATAAAAATAATTTTAGAAATACAGAAGCACATCTGTAAGCTGACACATTTATATGTGTCAATATGATCTCTAATTTAAATTAAAACCCAGTTTGTTTGGTACTGCATTCTACTCAAAATTACTCTGCAGATGCTATATAAAAAAATAGACTCCTAAATGCCATCATTAATTTCATACATGAATTCAAGTATAGTTAAAAAAAAAAAGACCAAGAATAGTGGAATTGAAGCAATTCAAAATTTTCTCACGAAAAATCACATTTTTTATCAGCATGACAGATTTTTCATCAACCCGAACAAGCCCTGTGTTGTCTGTATCTATGGCAACTAATCAGAGTTACACAGATAAAAGCTCTAATAAAAGAATAAAAGGTTGTAAATTGTTTACCTCCTTTATTTCCTGGCCTGCCACATGCAAGCTATTCCCAAATCCCACACACTCAATATACATCAATGCTAGTTTTTGTATCAGTGAACTTCTATTTATAATTTCAGGAAAACTTGAGACATTCCAGACCAAGAAGAAAAAAACCCATGTAATTTATATATGAGCTCTCTGCTTCTTCATTTTGAGATTGTTTCCAAACATGAGTGACTCTGACTTCCCATCCCCTTCCCTCCCAGCCCCTCCTTTCCCCACTGCTCTGTGCTCCCGCTCCTTCAGTCCGGTCCTGGGGCACAGGTGGGGGAGAGCCAACAGATCCTCCCGTGCCTCCCTAATTTATATATGAGCTCTCTGCTTCTTCATTTTGAGATGGTTTCCAAACACGAGTGACTGTGACTTCCCATCCCCTTCCCTCCCAGCCCCTCCTTTCCCCACTGCTCTGTGCTCCCGCTCCTTCAGTCCTGTCCTGGGGCACAGGTGGGGGAGAGCCAACAGATCCTCCCGTGCCTCCCTGCAGGGCTGCAGGGGCTCTGAGAGCCCGGGGCTCCCCCAGCTCCCGCTGCCGGCCAGGGCTGAAGAGCAAATGGCAGGCAGGAATGTGGAGCCGCGCCTGGTGCCTGCCCGCGGCTCCCCGTGATGCCAGAGCCGCTGGGACAGGCACAGCCCGCCCGGCACAGAGCTCACAGCATCCCAGCAGAGCGCTGCACAGACAGCCCTCATCCAACTGCTGCACCTACCCAGCCTGAAATCATGGCTCCAGAAGAATCAGAGTTCACTATGCACACAATGTCAGAATTGTGATTTGGGCTGACTTTCTCAGCCCTGTTTGCTATTTTCATGATTTTCTGCTATGAGAAAACTCATGCTGTTTGCAAAGGGAAATACAAACAGTTCAGAACAAAATACTGACCAAAGATTTGATAGATCAGTAGCTAAATATACAAGAGCCTACCACAGGAACAAACCTGTGTGTGTGACGGGGAGACTGCAACAAGCCCTGTGCACAGAGAGGCCAGCAAAGCCTCATTGGTGTCACTGCTCCCTGGCACTACTGAGCACAGTAAAGCAGCTCCTCTGCACTGTGTGCATCACCTCTCCTCTCCCCAGGAGCAGCCTGTGCCTTCACCAGCCCCCTGCTCTCAAACCTTCACCCATCTCAAAACCGCACTGGAGCCGCTCCATGGTGGGCTCCTGTCACCCTCAGGTGACACAGGTGGGTCCCCATGAGGAGCCCCGGAGCTGCAGGAGCCCCCAGGGCTGCATGGCCCTGAGCCAGGCACACCGCAGAGCTCACGGTGCAGCCGGTTCCTCTGGAGAGCCCAGCCAGCCTCTCTTTGCTGCGCCCAAGCCAACAGATCCCACAGGAGCTGCAGGGACTGAAAATCTTAAGCTCCCTCCTGCTGGGCCCCCACACCCAATTTGATCCCTAAGGATCCCCCAAAGGTTTAAAGGCTGCTGGGAAAGGGGACTGAGGCAGACAGACACATCTCTTCCAAAATTATCTCATCCCAAAATGGGCAAACTCACCCACTGCTCACAAAGTAGCAGTGTCTTTGTGCATTAAATGACAATGGTTACAGCAGCAGGTGGATGGAAATCAAAGTGTGTAAGTCCCAAAAATGTGCTGTTCCTTGCTCGAGATAAAAGTGCTTTCACAGAAGAAAGCAAATGTAATACAATGTACACTTCTTTTATAACAATGATTTCTACTGTTGAACAATTAATTTTTGTTTTCCTTCACAAACACGCATCCCTTCAACTTTGAATTACAGAACCATGGAAATACAGTACAATATTCCTGTCAGGGAACAGAAAGATAAGGGCAAGGAGAAGATTGCATTTAATATTTTATCCATCCTTCCTTCACCAGAAAACAATTCAGAGCTGACATCTCTGCTTTGAACAGAGTCTTGATCTGCAGCTATTGCTTCTCTGAGAGCCAGAGACAAGGCAATAATGATAAAAGATCCGCTGGGTTTCTTCCCAGGCTACATGGCACATCCTTGTGGCAGACTTCACTTCAAGCCAAAGTGGGAATCATACAGCAACAATTCAAAGCCAAGCTATGCAGTAAAGTACACCAGGAATTTTGTCTCTGCAAGCTGCATGCACTGCAGAGGAGAGGGAACATAAGGTGTCTGTTAGTCTGCTCTTATGAATAAGAGGTCTTGAATCACAAGAAACATTCTGGAGATATTCTGCAGCAATTATATTTTTACTTGCACAAAATGCTTAGATCTTTGGCTGAGAGGCACATGAAAAACAGGTATAATGCTATGTGTGACTAGCTGTCCCACATAAATTAGGGTTTAATTCAACACCTACTGAGGCTAATAGTACTGACTTCACTGAAACATCCTAAAATTAAGATGCCTTTAAATTACAGAAATGTAATAAATGTTCATCAGCACCTCAAAGATTAACAATACCGTATGAAATATAATTATATCTACGAAAATACACTGCATCTTCATATGTGCAACACGGTGGCTCTACAAGTGTCTTTAGAAAGATTCATCACCAAAAGCTGTCATTTAGGCCTTCAGATGAGCAGCAGTTACAGGGAGGATCAGTCCCATGCTCTCTTCAGAAGCTGGTTATTTTCATTTGCCAACATTTTTACCCTGTACTATTTTAGTGCAACTGTTCCTCTAGACTGTTTTGGCACCCGTTCACTTGCTACACCCTCCTGGATGCAAATGCATCTCCTTTCCCCTGGGCACATAAACACACACCTCGCCCTGCAGACAAACATCAGAAAAACTGATTTGCACAAGTACTTACAAGTACTTCAAATACCAACAGAATTGCAACATTTCAAAGACAGCATGCAGTAATTTTTAAATTAAGAAATAATAAGGGGAAGGTAAAGCAAACGAAGTCATGGATACCGTGAAAATTTTTTCTTCAGATGTGATCACTTCAGTTTCTAATTATCTGAAGTTATTTGAACCCAAAGAAATGGGCTGCCATTACAAGCAGAAGATTTTAGATGTACCTCATCTTTGTCTTTATTACATTACACCAAGTCACATATGCAAGTACTATTATAATAAAAAACCTGCTTGGTAAAGCAGCATCAAACCAAAATATTCCAGTTAAGGGAACTGGGCATCTATTCCAATCTCACCACTTATTGCTCCCTCTAAGACAGCATTTCCCTCCCAGCTGAATGAGAGCAGGGGCAAAAAGCAGGCTACAAGGCATTTCAGTTGAAACTATCTGGGAAGAAGAGGAGTCTGCCCCAATGCCAACAACAATGAGATGAAGTGTAAGGCAGCTCTGGGCTCTGACATTTACTTGCTCAAAAGAGATGGGTGTTCAGTACCCAGCCCTCAATAGGTCACTCTAGGTAGGAGCCAGACTGCAACTGATTTTCACTCCTTAATCAATGTATCCCTGCAGTGTCTGAATAATCACTGCATTGGTGTGTGATGTGAGGCAAAGAAACTCAGGTTTCTGAGATTAGCTGTGCATTCTGCAGAGACCTTTGACCTTTCCAAGATCTTTTGGTACCCCCACTGTCCATTTTGTGTCTGACAAGAGCACAGTGCCTTGTATCCTCCAGCTCCTCGCAGCACACTCACAGCTGGTGCAAGCTCTGGCTCTCCTCATCTCCTTTGTTCGTGAACCTGCTCTTCAGAGCACCTATGGGTCCTGCCAACATCTTTTTCCACAAGCATCTCACACTCAACACAACCCACTGCCTTACTTGGACTTAAAAGCAATGACAATTTTACCTGATTACGAATTCTGAAGTTTGGGCTGCATTCTTGCCGTGGTAATTATAAGTGGAATATTCTATTTATCCTGTTTCCATCATACACGTATATTTTCATTTTGCTTGGAATGTTTCTCCTCGCATGCTTTCCAAATGTTTAATCAAGTGCTGCTCCCTTTGAAATACTAATCCTGCCAAAGTCTTTTATTACTATTTTTCAAGCATTGTGGTGCTCTACCCGTCTCATCTTTCAATACTAACATAGGGGGTTTTTCCTTGTTTTCTGTTGTTTTGTTGAGGTTTTTTCAAGGATTTGCCTGTGTTACTCCAGCCTAGTCACTCTGTACATGTGCACTCTCTTACAGTGGGAGTCAAGAAACACCAAACCAACTCTGGGAGAAGCCCTACAGCCCAGCTTGCAGGATTCACATTTTCCTTGAAACATATTGGATTCCCATCTGAATTTTTTATAATATCCTTGATATTAGTTCGAAACTATCTCAGTTTTACGTACTGGGTGGTCGTTTCCTTTCTAACCTGTATGACTGTGACTTTCATTAAATCAGAAACACAAAATAATTAAAATATTCTTGATATTAATCAATCTCTAGACACATATAACTGTAAAATTTAATTGTTCAAATATCTAATTAAAAGACACATAATTACTATACAGTAAAGGCTGCTTTTTGGCCTGTCTCTTACTGAAAACACTCTGAGCAGAATGACTGTAGGGGAGAACACCCCAGCAAATGGGGTCATACAGCTGCTTCATGTCCTGCCAGCCCCCCACAGCAGGGGACAGGCAGGAGACAGAGAGGAAAGTACCCACATCTTAAACACAAAATCACTTTCTCAGCTCTTGAGAGCATGAATTGCCCTCATTCATCTCAGATGACTTTCGGTTCTTAAGCCTAATTATGATGTATAACACCCAGACTTTATAATAATTGTGTTTCCAGCTGTTGGCCATCCTGCTCACTCCCAGCAACTGTGCAAGTGCCAATCAAGGGACTTTATGCACCAGTTGCCAAACAAAGGACAAAAATACCTAAAGATCTACCAGCTCCTTAGGACTTTATTCCTGTGTGAAATCTGCTGGTGGATTAGTCACTCTCTCTGAACAGTGATCTAAACCTTTCCTTGTAATTACCACAGGCTCCTCTGTGGATTGAGGGTAGTGCAGGGCCCTTACCTGTACCCAGCCCATTAAACAAACCAAAATAAAGCAGGCAATGCAGTTATCTCTGGATTGAGTGGCAATAAAATTAAGCCCTAAATGCTAATACCTTCAGCTTGCAGGATAAACACATTGCTGGAACACAGTCCAGTGTGCAGGAAAAAATACATTAACATTTGTAAATAAAAGGTGGAAGACAGCTAACACTCTATTACTGCAAATATCATGGAATATAATTAAGGCTGGTGCATTTCAGACATTAGGATAGAGTCCAGCAGGTAGAAGTTACCAGATCATTTAGCCATGCAGTTCTTGATTTCTTCACATTTCATACAGCTAAGTCTCACTCTTGGCTCTTTTTAAGTTAGTGGTTTGCTTGTTCTGAAAACATTTAAAAAACTTAGATTGGCACAAAGAACTCTCAGAAGACAGGGTCCTAAAAGGAAAGAAATTCCTACAGACATCAGTAACCTTAAAGGAGCCCCACTCCCTGCATTGCTTCCCCTCCCAAATTATGAGGAGTGCCTGCCCATCCCTGAGTGCAGTTTCCATCATGCCCTTTTTCAGGTCCTTTTCCACCTTCTGCCTGTCTCTCCCACACCAGGATCACTTCTCCAGGACTCAAAGCAGATCCACTTGGTGACCTGCATGCCTCCACCACTTCTGACTGCTCTGCATTAGAACATTAGACTGCCCACCTAATCCACCCCTGAATCTGCTTCATACTGTCCTCTGACCTCTAAATGTCAATCCAGGTTTTTCTTCTCTATCCATTATTAGACAAAATAAGACAGCAAAGCCTTGAGTAACGTGCAAAAAATTTTAATTTATAAACACATTACTGCCAATTTCAACTCTGCTCTACACTTTAGAAACCTTGTAATCTCTCTTACTTCACAAATTCCCAAATCCTTATCACCCTCCATCCCATTTCACCACAAAGCAAACAACCAATCTTTTACAGACACATTCAACACATCCAACAACAAAGAATAAACCTTACATTTCAAACCTAGGTATTTGAAAAAAAACTTGTCTTTTGTAAAGTTAACCCTTTCACAGACTCACAACTGTCCCAGATCCACCTCACTGCATAAGCAGTGGGATTAAATGCATCACAAAAACTTTTCAAAGGATTCTTTAATCAACTCTATCTTGCTGTAACAAAATGATTGGGCAATCCATATTGATATCTATAAAGATTAAATGTCTTCAGTCTGTAGATTATCATGGAGGACACACAGTGATGCAGAAAACCATTTTTTTTCCAGATGTTAAAGCTCTACTCTTAGTTATCTCTAGATTTCCATTTTTTACTATTCTGATAGGTTTGAACAGCACTCAGACTACCTCAAGAAAAGAAAATTTAACAAGTAAATGTCACAGCTATCACCACCTTTCCTTTATTAAAATCACCCCGACATACCATAGTTATTAATTATTTAAAATAAATTTAAAACCAGGTAGTCAAAATCAAGTGCTCTGCTACAAACAACTCTAATTAAAACCGACCCTAAAATATATTACAGAAATTAGTCTAAGCCAGACACAAAATCACCTAATCAACCACCTGATACATACTGAAGAGCTTTTACAGATGGGTCCTGACAATTGACAGTAATCCACGTATAAAGTGACCAGTCTATCAGATCTAATTACTCCCAAAACAAAATAAACATGAACATTTGTCCTGGTTTATATGACATTTAAAAGAAGGTTGTAACTCCCAAAGCAGAACCTTTACCAAAGCACTGGCTGAAAGCAGAGGCTGGTGCTGTGACATTTGGGTGGGACACAAGGAGCTGGCACAAGGAGCATGGCAGCACCGTGAGAATGGAGCGGGCAGCGGGCACACACAGCACCGAGGGGTCTGTGCAGCAGTGCCAGGGCCAAGGAAGCACAGCCACATTCCCTGCGTGCTCCGTGGCATGCAGGGGTGCTGCTGGCCTGTTTTACCACTGGCAGTAGGAGGGGAGGCACAGCAGCTCCAGTAGGAGCAAGTGCATTATGATACAACACAACATGAGCATTATAAAATGCGAGATGAATCTCAAGCCCAGAGGCTCTTTAGCACCACTCCAAATCACAACTCTCTGCCTTCATTTTTCTTCTTTGCTACTATTCCACTTCTTCTCAGTACTTCTGACTTTATTAACCCTTTTTTCTCTTTCTTGTCTTCTACCTTCCTGTTTTCATGGTATCGCATCAGATTCCTCAAAAAGCATCTGAGTATTATCAGCAGAGATTACAGATCAGCAGGCAGGTTTTCTGACATACTCCAACCCAGTGAAGCTCCAGTTGTTTCCAGTGAGAAATTTATCACTTCATTGGCACCTCAGTAAGGCAGCATGCTCTTTTGACAATCTGGCCCCTGAATAAATGTTACAAAAATCGTAAATCAAACTGTAACCTGTTTATAATGATCTGAATTCAAGTGCTGTGAATTTGTTTTTCTCTTCAAATACTTTCTGCAGAAATTCAAGTCTAACGAGCCAAAAACAGACTTCCTGAAACACAAGCTTCATTTTTGTTTTCTGGGAATTAGAAAAGATGCAGTTATGTGTATGCCTAATTTTTGGTATCCCCTTCTGGAATGGTGAGTTCATCTTTCTCATTAACCTAGCCTGAAATTATGAAATCAATTTTTCAAGTTCTTTTTTGGTCCTTCTACAAATCTGTGCTAAGATCCTTGATCTTTCCACACTGTACACATAATGTGCTACCTGAACGTGTGCAGAAGCAACATATGGTACAGTAGGTTATAACTATTTTACCATCTGTTCTATCTGAACTCTAACCTCAATAATCCCATATCAGCTTTTCCTGTTAACTGCCACAGCTCTTAGATCTTGGCTTCTACTTGCTCTTTTAAAATTAAATTGCAGCAAAATGCATGGCCAGATCATAGGCTGCTCTTCAGAAGCCTCCACTGCTCCCCAGGTGACTTCATCTGGCCAGGGTCTTAAACAAATCATGCCTTCAGAGCTACAGCCTTCTTTTTTTTTTTTTCAGTGAAAAAGATAAATCAGTAACTGGAACATTCTTCATTCTAAAAAATACTGCTCAAGATGCAGCCATATCCTTTACATCCTCATTTCCAAAGCACTTTCCTTCTATTATGCTCTTATTCAGAAAAGGGCATCCCCTTCAGTGGAATTACAGGGGATTCCACAGCTTCCAGGGCAAACTTCAGGGCTCTCCCTGTCTAACCACCTCCAATATGGCCTAATTCTGTTTTTCTACAAACAGCACCATCACTATAACTCCTTACTGCCTTCCTACTCTGTGTACCCATAAAACCCAAGCAGTAGCATCACAGCGAACAAAAAAATGTTAATTTTATTGCAATAAATCTAAGTTCTATCCAAAGTTCAGGAAACTGGACAGATTCTGTAAACTGAGAGAAGACATTTGAAACTTTTATTACTATTAGAGTTTGTTGGTTTTGCATTTTGTTTCTGTAGGGTTTTTGTTTTGTTTTGGTGTTTTATTGTTTTACTTTGTTTTACTTTTAAGACTTGCATCTCATGTCATCAAGTTCTATTTCATACAGATGTTGGAATTTGAAAGTAAGCTCTAATTCCAGCTAGAACATCTCATCTGGTGGACTGCCTTCAAATTTAAAGTCTGCTTCATTTACAAAAAACTTCAAAAATAGCTACGTAGTAATTAAAATCCATGAAAGACTGTGGCTTTGGTATAATTTAAACATACCCATGCAAAACTACTACATACACACAGACATAAGGAAAACAAAAATATATTTTTAATATATACTAATCACAGCTACAAGAATATGCCCCTCTATATTTTACTACAGTACTTGACAATACCAGTTCTTATGGATGATGAAATTGAAGAAAGAATCAAATATGATTATCACCAATTACTATTATACAATATCCATAATCAACTCAAAACAGTAAATCATAACAGCTCAGTAAACTTCTCTGACTCATTGTCAACTGAACCAGACTGTAATGCCTACACAATGAAAACTACATTTGTAAAGGAGTATCTTTATAAAATTATTCAACTTTTATAATCAGTATAAGGCCTTCTCATTAAAAGTATTTCTATCTCCTCCATTTTGAAATACCACACCTTGTGTACAAACATTGCTTCCTTTTGGATTCCTGCTTAGCATGTGAACAAAAGGGGAATTTGATTTTTTGAATGTGTGAAGAAATCAGTTCGTGAGATATAATTTTGCTTTTTCACACATGAGCAGTTTAAATATGTTATTCAGTGTTATCTTGAGGCACAAACATAAGGCATGGAGGTTAGAGAAGTCAAACCTACATACTACTCTGTTAACCTCAAATGTCTTCCAAAACATGCATCATGGAATCTATGGTTTAACTAAGGAATATTGACTTTAATTGTAATCTGGGTCCTATTACACAGATGGTATAAAGTGCCTATACAAATACACAGAGTCCCTAAATATATAATTCCACACGTGTTTTCCAACCACACAAATGGATCTGTAGTGTATAGCTCTACTTGGGGGAAGAGAGTAGCACTTTGTGCCTTCTGGAGTTTATGCTAAAATAGTCTTTTCCTCCAGCCCCCCACTATGCAAGGGAAATAAGAGCTGTAATGGTTAAAAACTGGACTTCACTTTTCTCCTCCAAATACAGGACAACTTGGGTCTGCCCTCCCCCATCAATTCTTCTTTGCATTCAAAATATTTCCACCTCTGCATAAAAATGACTTTTTTATTATGCAGTTTCACAGATTTTCCTAGGTGGCACCCCAGGAGCTTAATCCTGATGCACAGAACAAAACCATCTAATTACCCCAGTTGCATAATTCATTGGCCCAGGAACAGGAATTGGCCAGCCCATGATCTTATCTGACAGACTCTGGGGAGCACCTGTGGGAATCTCTGTCAGGGAGAGGCACCGGCACGGCCAAAACCTCCTTGGGCATCCTGGGGCGGCCAAGGGGAAGCAGGACAAAGGAGAGGAGCCCTCCTGCAGCCCGGACCTTGGGCTCTCCAGGCAGCCAGCCCTGCCTTTGTCTGCTCAGTCTGGCTGCAGGTGAATTAGGGTTTCTTGCAGCTGTGATCCTCCACAGCTGCACTGCAATGAGCCAACACTTAACTGCAAGGAAAACACTTCAACTGGAAATACTCAAAGTATATACTACAGGTTTACTTCAATCTCACTCAGAGACAAGACTGTAATTTCAAAATCAGACATTGCTCAGATGACAGAAACAAAACACAGTTATGGAGGACTTCTTACTTCGCATCTATTTTTTTCTATCATGCTGATGAAAAGCTTTCTGTATTCTGGCAAACTTCCCAACAGAAACATTTTAGACACCGTCTTTAGAGAATTGCAGCAGGTCCTTTTATTAGTGCTTGTTTGTTTTAATTTACCAGAGTTGCTCTCAAGCTCCATATAACCTTTGAAAAACAGCATCCTGTTTGTTTTCATGATCAGGTATTTGCCATTCACTAAATTACAAATGAAGATGAGCCCTGGACCACTCTTGGTGCCAGCTGGCAAAACACCTTCTGGTCTCAGGTGAATTTCAAATGTAAAGTACTGATCTTTAAAAAAAACTATGAATTGGGTTCTAGTGTGTAACATTTTACCTTATAATAAAGACTAAGCCGGAAAACATTTCAATTCTCAACGTTTTCATCCTGCATTAGAACACACACGAGTGGCAGAGAGACTTGTCAGCCCAGTGGTTGAGGCACTATTCATCTTTCATCTCCAGATCTGGGCTGCAACCACTCAGCAATAGACTCACTTTCTCACTGGAAATGTCATCTCGGAGCTGAGAAACGTTCTTGACAAATATGTTTTTGAAACAGATGTATTTTTGCTAAACATTTTATCCTTGACAAAAATACATTTTGACAGAGGAAGTTTCATAGCAATTTTTTTTTTTCACCAGCTCTAATAAGAACTTAAGACTTTTAGGGCCTAAATGGGGAAAACTGCTCAGACTCTGCCTTGCCGATTGAGTAATGCTCCACTGGCTGGAACAATGACCACTGCTGTAACCACGATGGAAATCTATGGGATTATCTATGTGATTATAGACCTGCCCCTACGTACCACACCGTGAGCTGCAGGCTGCTGCCCTGGCATTCAGAGCAGGGCTGTGAATGGGACATGAACTCATCCTCCTCAGCTGCTCTGCACCGCTTTGTCTGAGCTACTTTGTACTTAAGTAGTAATTAACAACATAAATGCTTAGAATAAACAGTAAGGACAGGGCATTTGCAAAAAGAGTTAACAGATGTCCTTAGCTTTGCTGCTGGCCTAATAACGTTTCTGCAGTAATTTATTTGATGTGGAGTTTATTTAGCTGCTGCAAACGTGCAGGGTTATAATAATCATAAGCAGGTTGCATTAAGCACAATACGACTTGGGTGTGTAACACAGTGTTAAAAATAATCCCAGAAACTGTATGCCTCAAAGATATCAGATGTGCAGTATCTTCTACAACCTGATTGTGAAGAGCTAGCCAGAAAGCACCTTTCAGACTTAAAAAAAAAAAATTAAAAGAAATATAAAACCCAAGACTTCTTTTACAGATAATTTTGCCTATAGTTTGGGATAGCAAGCATTAAATTCAAACATCAAATCCTGGCATACTTCAGTAAGCTATCAGCACAGCAGTGCTGCCTTTTTTCCTTTGAAAAATGAAAGAATTAAATTCAAAACAAACAACTTCAATTTAACACCAAACTACAGGATAACCAATCTTAAAAATGTCAAATTGTAATGGATCTTAATACCCATATAAAACACAAAAATAGTGGCATTGTTCCTTGGTAATGCATAGCAACCTTACAGAATTTCAGTGAAGGAGAAAGAAGGGAAAAACACCTTATTACTTCTAACTCCTGCGAGCCATTTTGGTCTCCAAAGGTTTTAGAGCGCCTGGGGCCATGTGTCTGCAGTGTTTCGGGAAATGACTTGCCTTCGCACGAACACTGCTATGTTCTGCAGCACTGCTGCCCCCCAGCATCCCCGCTCCATTTCTAGTTAACTCTTCCTTACCTGTAGCAGCTTTTCCCCCCCACTTTTTTTTTTTTTTGCAGCAAGATTCCAGAAAGGTTCTGCTTAAAAAAAAAAAAAATTTCCCCCCCCCACCTCCACAACGCAAACCAAAAATCCCCTCTGCTTTTTCTGACAAGTTTTCTCAGAAAGAAACAGGGCCAGAATTTAACTCTATAAACCTCTGAGAGAAAAAGGAAATCAATTAGAAAGTAAAATATTTGGTAACACAACTAGTTTAGCTAACAATCGCCACGGAGCTTTGAAGTTTGATACTGCTCTGTTTGTTTTGCCTCAGTTAACAAACAAGTTAGAAAACAAAAAAAAATCATCAACACCCCCAAGAATACAATAGCACTACTAAAATCCTTCACTTATCACTGTATTTAGGTTTTTAATTACACTCCCAGCTCCACATTACAGGCTGTGATTAAGTCCCTGAATAAGGCCTCATAACTATTCACTAATTTGTCTTAGCAAAGTAACAGGAACTAACCCATTTAGCATAGAAGGGAAGAGAAAGATTTAATCCTTCATATAATGGACTAAACTCACTTAGCACAGACGTTTTGTGTTTCCCTCTATTTTCTGTAAAGATACATGGCTGCACACAAAGCTATTCTGCTTGATAGCTTTTTTAAAAATCTCCAGGAAATTCTTGGCCAAGGTCACTGCTGATTGACTCAAAATATGACAGTGTACGAGGCCACTAAAATATTCTGTTCATCTCAGGGGTTGAGTAAGCAGCTCTAACTAAGAGGAAAATCAATATAATACTTCACAGTGAGGAAGAAAATGGAAAATAGTTTAGCAGTTAAGTGGTTAATGCAATTCCTAAGTGTTCAGCAATCATTGCAATTTAGTGCCATTTCGATTATTACACAATAAACAGACCATGTTGTCTGGAAGCAAATTTTTATGAGTATAGCTGAAGGGGTTGCAACTTATTTAGCTGCTGAAACTCTAAGGGAAAGAACATTTCTGAATGCTAACACTACAGATCAGAAATATACAGGTACACTGGAAAGGTTATTTTTAGGTCACTACTATGGTAACTAACCACACTGACCTTTAAAATTAGTATGCAGTTCAAGAAAAACGAAGTTCAGTAAAATGTTCTTTAAACAGCGTAATTTTAATAAACAAAATTGTACATCCTTACAGCAGAATTCTGTCACTTTTTACAGCTATTAATTTTACTTTTATATCATAATATAATGTACAAAAATACCATGATGCAGAACCGACTAGGAAAAAAATGTAAACACCCAGAAAACTGATTAAACGATCATTAATTTATGTTTAAAGAATTTAAAAAAAAGTAAGAACAGCTATATTTATTTCTGTAGAATAAAATAAAACTGCTAGCTGGAGAAGAGCTGTTTTTCATATCATGTAGAGTCTTGGAAATAGTCAGAATAGGCATAGTTAAAATCATCTCACTTTGTCTCATTTGAAATACAAAATTTTAAGTGGATTTCAAAAGCAAACCCAGTTCTGTAATTTATAAATTCAAAGAAACAGGCAAGAATTATATTTGGGGCTGATGAGATAAATAGCACGAGACTGAGGGTGTATAGTTGATGGCAGCAGGGACTCAATAAAGGAAACAGTATTTTGAGCAAAAAGTGCTCTCTGAATCCAACGTACTAAGACAAAACATCAATTAGAATATTGGCTTTAATAAATAATACATCATGTGCCAGTCCTTTAGACGGGAAAAGGAAATCAAACTTTGGGCGATCATAAAGGTGTGCTGGCTGTCCAAGAAACCACCACCACCACCACCACTCAGAACACACTAACAAGCAGTTAATGCTGGCACTTGGAAAGAGCCAATCTACCCCAGCAAATCATAATCTTCAAACACAGAACACAACTCTTCTAATTTTATTTTCTCAGCCATGTTTGAGACAGCTTATAATGTTATGTCAAATGGCTGATAATAAATCAGATACATAATCAAAAGTTATTTTATAAGCACACATATACATCTATATGTGCACGTGTATAGGGAGAGATATACACAAACATTTTAGTCTAGGCCACATTGTAGACCTTTTTCAAAATGTGGCTCTTCCACAAGAATATATAAAAATTAATTTTCAAGAGGGAAAATCATATCTGCATTTTTCAAGCCTCAATATGTGAGTAACAATTGCTCTTGAAGGACCTTTTAAATTCCTGGATCACAATTGCTATGAAAAAGGAAAAAAAAATCTCAACAACTAGTGGGATTCTGTACAGTGATCCTGTGTTTCCTCAATTTCGTGTCATACCTACACCTCTGATAGTGTCAGGCAGGACAGATGGATGCTGGTCAGTTGGTGACTGTGCTCACCTTTAAGGCCCACCTGGAAATGAGCCCTCTGACAATATTCACTGTACAAAGGGCCAGCAAGGGACAGGCACAACTTCCAATCTAACACCACCAGCAACAAAGCAAAACCAACCAAGCCAACCCCCAAAGCAGGGATGATAAACTGTGCTATGTCCTTCTTGTCCTCCCAGGGCTGTCAGTGCAGCCAGGGCAGTGAGCTGCTCCTCATAGCAAGGGGAGGGACGTGTGCTGGGGACAGTGACACAGCCAGGAACAGTGACACAAACAGCCAGGGACAGTGACACAGCCAGGAACAGTGAAACAGCCAGGAACCCTGCTGTGACACCCTGTGCTGGGGACAGTGACACAGCCAGGAACAGCCAGGGACAGTGACACAGCCAGGAACAGTGACACAAACAGCCAG
>QUSF01000059.1:2301291-2313752 GCA_003676055.1 Chloebia gouldiae
ACACAAACAGCCAGGAACCCTGCTGTGACACCCTGTGCTGGGGACAGCGACACAGCCAGGAACCCTGCTGTGACACCCCTGGCTCAGAGTTCAGGGACACGTTTGCCAGGTTGGAAATGCAAGGAGACAGCCCAGAACCGAGATCCAATCTGTCCATGTCTAGAGCTGGGCACTAGGGCAGCACGCTGGTTTCTCTCCAGTGCTGCTAAAGGAGCTGCACTGGCAGCCACATTCTCTTTTTCCCCCACTTCATTAACAATGGCAATAGTTTTTCTGTTAGCAGAAAACAACTCAGGTGTATTAAAAAAAAAGGGATATGGCAACAGGGTTTTGTTTGCAAAATGCAAAGCAAAATCTTGAGCTTTGCTTTTCTGAAAACTGATTAGCCTCCCCTGCCTTTCTATGGGGTAATTTTGCTGATAGTAAATTATCAAAATTGTCATTGTTTTGAAAGCCAACACTCTGAGCATTCTTCTTGACATCTTTTCAGCTAAGACTGCTTCCAGCTGTTGGGCAAGGAGCTTACTGAAGGAAGGGAAGGCTGTAATGTACCAGCCAGATGAGTCCTGAGCAACCACAACAGGTTGAATGCCCGGATGGAAAAAATCTCCCCATGGTATTCTCTCATCAGCAAAGACATTCATTCTGCTGTAATGAATGTTACAATCTCCTCATTTATATTAAACCAGATACAGGTTCTGAAAGGTTATTTTTCATTTTGCTTGACTGGTGTTTACACAAACAAATCCAAATTTCAGTTCAAACAAACAAACAAAAATGCTCATGTTAGTATTAATTCAGAACTAAGATTCCACCAAGATTACATTTTCCAGCTTGACATAAGAGAAAACATGAAGCAGAAATAATTACTGTCTGACACTAGGAAAAATGATGCTGATTAACTACACAGATTTAGTTTTAAAATACAGATTTCACTGCAATACTATGGCACCTACAAACATCTAGCCTTAAAAAGAAACTGCCAATTCAAAGGATAACATGAAGGGGTTTTTTGAGTGTATAAATATATATTCTTTTCATCTATTTAGAGAGCAAATTTATTTAAAACACAATAAAATGACAGGCAATTATAAAAACTAAATATGAAAATATAAGAATGTGAAATGAACAAACTTTTTCACTCTGCAGATTTTATTTTATTATTAGATGCTATTCCTAACTTGTTAAAATTGATCAAATAGAAAGCTGTGAATAGAGAAAAAATTAAGCCAACTAGAAAAGTGTGACTTGGATTTAATATTTTATAATTGCCAAGGGACATACTGAGATCAATGAATTTTTGCCCGAGATGAACGTCAGAAAGAGATGTACTTCAGTCTTTTAGGGAACATTGGTCTATTTAATTCTTGTGTCTGATGCATGTGAAATATGCCTGTCTTGGCCTTCTTGGTGCCTCGAGGCCATGCTGGAGGCAGACATTACCACTTTTAATAGGCCGCCATCTGAGGAATGGCAAGGGATCCAATAACCCATCGACTCTAATGGATTTGCCTGTTTATTCACTTACACCTTTTTTGCAGCTAATTTTAGTTTTGCATGCTGAGTTGTTTCACTTTAAATTAAATGAATAGAAACAAAGGGGAAAAGACTGTGCAGCTAATAAACCATGATTATTTTCGAAGTTCTTCACAACAGGATCCTCCATATACTAAGGTATATCACTTGAGAACAGATTTGCTGCTGCGTTTTGCCACTTGTTGTCACAATTAACAAAGCTCCTTTTATATTTAGTGAGACAAAAAGTAGGTTATTATAAAGTCTTACTTATAAAGCACTAATGATTTGCAGCAGTCGAAAGCAACCAGCTTCAGATCATTACGAGGGTCATGAGGATCTTCAAAGAATAATACAGGTAATGTTAGTGATTGTGCAGTATTATGACAAAAAAAAAATCAGTATACAGTGTAATCTAGTCCTTCATGTGTACTTTGAAGATCACAGGTAACACTTAATGTGTTACTTATAAACTTATAGTCCCTCTAGATACAGAGGAACTCCTAGTTATAAAAATTTCCACTACATTTGATCCTTAGGTAAAATATCCATTACAGGCTAAAACTTATTAGGGGATACAATCTCTATATTTGGACTGCATTAATATTTTGTTTCTTTACAGAAAAGCTCTTCCTCCCTTTCCTTAGGAGATGCCTCTTGCATCTCGCTCTCCACAACCCGTGGGTGCTCTGCCAAAGCTTGAGGTGATCTTTGAGGTCCCTTCCAACCCAAACCATTCTGTGATTTATTCCAGAACCTTCTGCTCACCCAGCTCTTTTAAAGACCCACGGTTCAGGTGCTTTGCTTTTCTCAGAAAGGCTGAAAGGACCTTACTCAGGGGCTGTCACTGCAAGGCACAGCTGCAGAAGAGCTTTCAGCGAGTTACAAAGGTTTGGTTGAACCTCCCAGTGCCAGGGCTCGCCAGTGCCCATCAGTTAGAGAGGGGCAGACAGGGCCAGGTGTCACCTGCTGCTGACAGGTCATTCTCTGAAGCTCTGCAGGAGCCTTTGTGTCCCTGCCTGGGGGGACACGTCCCTCTGGGCACACCAACAGCCCCTGACACTGCCTGCCCTCAGGAAACCACTGTGGCTTTCAGGCAGCAAGTCATCACATCTAGGCAGGAATCATCCTCTTTTAAAGGCATAAAAATAATACAGCTCCTTCTTCCAGGAAGAACAGCCCAGGCTTGTTCCCCGAGGTAAGCAAAGCACAGCCCCACCGGGTCAGCCTAGGAAAAACAGCTGCTGAACTGGGGCAGTCCCCACAGACTCCAACTTCACTGATGCCAAAAACTACTTTTTCCTAAAATAAAATTGTATAAAATACAACAGCATGTGGTAATTTGTTCCCTCTTCATGACAGAAACCAAAATGCATGACACACCTACAAAAGACTGTAAAATGGGGTAAGATTTGTTGACCAAAATGGAGGAATATGGACATGAAAAGCTGATATTAAGGGCCAAGAACTTCGGAGCCAAAACTCTGCACCACTCTGGGCCACAGCTGCAGGGAGAGCAGAGATGCAGCAAGAAATGAGCATGTGTAGCCTTCATTTAGAAAAATGCATTTAGCTTGGGAGATGCTTCCCCTGTAAGCAGTGTCTGTAGCACTAAACAGCCATAAAATAATGTAAAAAGTTCTCTTTGGAGAGAAACATGTTATAACAAAAAAGAGTGTGCCATTCAGAAGGGTCCTCAGCACTAGCAGTTACTAAGGCAGGAGGAAAACGAAGCAGCTACAAGTCCTTTTTTTGTCTCTAGCTGGTTATGTTTTCCTTCAAGGGATCACATTATGAATCTGACATCTCCTTATTTTTGCCAAAAAGACTTCACCTCCTTTTATATCAGTTGCTGATCTCTTACAGATTCCTTAATAACATGGTGTGACACAGAATCAACACAGAGGCTTTACCAGGGCTTTTGGGCTGGATTTGGATTTTTTTTGTCACTCGGTGGCTTGCAAGACACAAAAGTATGTATTTCAAAGGATGATCCACACATTATGAAAATTGGCATCTTCACTTTGCATTGATTTTATTGCTACTAAATGCTTTCTCTTTGAATTGAGGTTGCAGTGGAAGACTCTTTTTCTGACACAAAACTATCTACAGAATCCCCTTACATATATGGCAAGAATTAAAAAAAAGGCTTCTCAAATAATTTCACAATCTACACATCTAAAGCTTAAACCTGTTGGAGATAAATATTTTTGGATAGTTACAAATCCAGCTTTCCCTTTTAAAACATTAGTTCAGACCTATTATTTAAATGTCACAAACACCCAAAATCAACAGGATACTTTACAAGCACATAGACAAGTTAAAATAATCTGCCTGCTTTAGACACATGTAAGTGAATCTGCAAAACAGAAGAAGTTACATAGCAGCAGAATAATTTTTCCCCCCAAATTGTATTTGTAGACCTGGATACTAACTCCCAGACACACTGTGGAAAGAAAAATGGGAACAACAGACTGAAGTTGGGATTGATTTACTTCATTAGCTGGGATTACAAGTTTAACTTACAAACCAGAGGTCAAAATTTCTCATTAACAAGGGGGCCATGAATCGCTGCAGGGCTTGGTTCAAGAGGAGACCACTCTTATTACTAACTACACATTTCAATCTGTCTTTGATGTTCTCCTTCTACCCTCCTCCCTTTTATTTTTTGGCAGAGGAGTTGATTTTAATTGTAGCTATACAACACAGCTCAGTTTGCCTGAGAGCCAGCCTCCACATCTGCAGTGAGTGCAGTTCTAGTGATATTGGGTGCAGTCCATAGCTTAGGGCTAATTTTAATGGCTCCCCTTTTCATACAAGGCTCAGATTGTTTTCCACGTGATTCCTGTTAATTTAGCTGCAGGAAAGGGCATCAGTTTTCCTTGCGAGTTTCTGATCCATACTTCTAAACTAGGTGAAATGTATTAAAGAAGAGAAATGATCATAAAATAAGAGATTGCATTTTCTACTGCCTCCTTAAGTGATTAAGCAAGTAATCCCACTATTTTAAGGCACAAAAGAAAAATAGAACATAAAAATGGTATTTTTCTTATGTCTGTATTTTGGTAAACAATTATGAAATGCTGTGATGAAGCTCTTGAAATCTCTAACAGAGCTAAGTGTTAAAAAAGGAAGGCTCAAATGTCTGGATATTGTGTATTTTCAAAATCTACAGATTCAAACAGAGATTTCACAGTACATTTCTCAAAACAAGAGTTGTGTGCATCATGGCAGGAAATGGTGGACTTTGACATCAAATAATAAAATGCTTAATGAGTATTTTCTATTTTTGATGAATATATAACTGAATAGTCAAAGGTGGAGTATTTAAACAGATGAAAAGTGCTCATTCTACAGGACCTCCTCCAGTTTTTAAAGGAAAACATGCCACTGACACTGGTTAAACAGCTGAAATTTTCATCTATCACATGTAGTTGAAATCATAATCAAATTTGTCTCAGTAATCAAAGTTTTACTCTTCTACATTTGGAACCACCTTCAAGCATTGCCAAATTAGAAAACGCTCAAAAAAAAAAAAAAAAAAAAAAAGAGCAGTCAATTCTTACAAGTAAAAACCACAGATATCCTTTCAACAAAAATGAAGTATGATGGTATTTTTTTTTCATAATTTAAACACAGAAAAACAACTGCTAATGGTAATGGTTACCAAAATAATTTGCCATGGATATACAGTTTCTTGCCTTTGTTTACACACATCTATTTTGGCTACGAAGAGGTAGCATCTCCAGCTTCATACCTATTTATTAATAGTTATGAAAGACAATTATGCACATGGTAAATTCATGCAGGCTTATGATGCAAAACCCCAAGGTGAAAAGACAGGAATGATTAGGTAAGCAATTTTAGTTTAGGACCAACACAAATTTCTATTTATTCCAATAGACAAACATCTCCTGTATATTATGCAGATCTGTTCCACGTTTCCCATTTTCTACTGGGCCGGTTTCCACTTCACACTTGGGGGTAGCATGCATTAAATCACTTTCTTGTTTATATTAGCAGTTGCTGTTAATACTCCCTTTTCCAAGCTTTTCCAGTTGCAGCCAGTGGCAGAGCATTACAAGGTATGCTTTCAATCCACACCCATAGCCAAGAATTAACTTCTTCTGATGGCCAAGTCGGTGCCTTTTGTGCAAGCCTTCTATTGCCAGTGTGTAACTAATCAGCCTCTGGAAGTCCACAAAGCCCCTTTGTCTGCTCTGGGCTCCGTGGGCTCTCAGGGCTGGTGGCCACTCGGGTCAGGCACTGGCCACAGCTCCCTGGCACCTTGGTGGGACGTGCGGCTGCCCGGGAAGGGCCGAGCAACGCGGGGTGCAAGAGCCACCTTCAGCTTTCAACAGGGGGTTATCTTAACAACTAGACATCTTTAAAAGGTCATTATTGCAGTCTCATTTCAAACTGGCACCAAAATGAAGGGTTGTCTTTGTGCAGGATTAATTTAAAAACCTCAGGATTTGATGTCAGTGGGAAATAACCAGCGTGGGACTCATAATGCTGCCTTCTCCTGCTTCTGGCCAGCACCTAGGGCTAATTTCTTAGGAGATGAAAACTATGACAAGCCCTTCAGTTAAGCTGAAAGCAGGCAGCAGTCCAGTAACACCCACAGGCCTCAGAGGCATCCTGTGACCCCCTTAGAAAAGTCACATTCACTTTGCTCTTGAGAAAGGAAAAATAATGCTGGAGGCATTTTGTTTTAAACCATGTGAAATAAGGAAATGTGAGGATGTGAAAATGAAGTGAAAAAAGTTAGAATTCATTTCCTCCCTTTGCAATGGCTTAGAAGCAAAACTGGTTCATTTTGAAAGTGTGTGTAAAAATCTGATACATTCACCAGTAGGCAGTGACTACAAAATGCTTAAGGTAAAATATGTAAATATGTAAAATAATCTCTTGAAAACCATCTCCTTTTGTGCTTGAAAGCATTTTGTAAAAGCATCTTTATTTCTCAGTAGCATTAATAGACAGTCAGTAAGAAAACTTGTCAAAACAAAAAATAGCAACAAAATTCAAGGTACTAGAATAATATTTTGAAACAAATCTGCAGAATAGTGAAAGGCAAGAAAATTAATGCGTAAGTTCCTTGGATGACTTCTGCCCTTTTAGTATTAATCTGAATAATAATAAAGGAACATGTAAATTACAGTTTCAAAATTTTAAATGGGGTTATTTTAACTATCATAGACTTAAGGCAAATCTAATCTGCCAAGTCTTCACTCTCATTTCAGCCTAAAACTGTTCTCACTTTTTTACTCCTATTATGACTTTTAACTCAGATGGGCTTTTTATCTCCTAGCTAAGCACATCCAACCTCATTTCCTCATTTCCATTAAAGAGGTCTACACAAACATGCATTCAGTCTGTTTATTACGTGCCACAGACTGCTCAGCTTATTCCAAAATATTCTCATTAATAAAAGGTTGCACGTTAAGGACCCATTAGAATGCTCAAATTAAGAGAATACTTAAAACTTTCATTCTTTGTCCAAAATTCTTGAGATGTATTACATATTATCATATTATCAACTATATAACCACAACCAAGTAGCAGAGAATTCATTAAGTTTAATACAATTTACAAAAACTGCTCCACAAGTGAGGTCTCAAATTTGAAAAATGAACTCCAGCTCTAAAGTAATTTGTCATGATTTAACTTTTTTTCCATATGTAGAGAAAGCTAAGGTAAGGAACACGTAAGGAAGAAAGGAGCAAAGGCAGAGGATGGGAATCTTGAGCCACTATAACACACAGGTACGGAATGATCCTTCTAGCAAAAGGCTACAGGGAGCTGCCTGGAAAAATTCACATGGAATCAGGCTTCAAGGGGGCATGTAACTACAGAAACAGCTACACTAGAAAGAAAATAATGATAAATTGGAATTATTTTGAGACATGGCAAAATTTACACAGTCCAGGAGTTTTTATAAAAAACTCATCAAAATTAATAATTTTTCAACCTCAAAAATGACAAAATAAATTGTTTGCAGCATCACATCTAAGCCCCACAACCAGACTACCCCACATTTATTTATGGGGAGTCAGACGTATGTACCATGCTGTAAAGAACTTCTTACTACCACCCCAGAATCCTGACACTGTGACAAGTTGAAAGGAAATCTGGGAAGTTGTTAATGCCAAAGAATGACATATCCAAAGTCTTCATCATTGTGGGGAAAAGTCCACAGTATTATGATTAAGTGGATCCTGTAGGAATGGCAAAAGGATGGTCTGTATCAGTATGAAAGGGAATCAAACCACTCAGCTTGATTTTCCTGCCACTACCAACTGAGATTTCTCAGTAAACCGAAGATGGAACGATGATGCATCTTGACCTGCTTTTAATATGCAAACTACTCATCCTAGAAGCTATGATTCTGCAAAATTTTTAAGTCTGAAGTGCATGCTTGAGTTAAGTATTTAGATAAATCGGCATTTTTTTCTACCTAAAACAGTTATAGTTAATGGGTCAAAACATAATTTGCCTGTCTTGTTTGAGCTCACAGACATTTGTACAAGTGTCACAATCATTCATGTGACACTTGTCTGCTTTATTATTCTATGCCAAAACCGAGCAAATGTTTACAAGATTTGTTTTTCTGAAGCATACAAGGAACATATAAAAAAAGGAAAAGACATGAATAGGAGTAAGCAGGGAAGCTTCATAGATACCAAGACTGCTCCTTTTCAACACTGCTTTTCTGAATGCAAGCTTCTCCTCCCTGTGTTCTTTACGTTGTCATTAAATGATTATAAGACTGTTTATAATCAACTCGGTTATGATCAAGTGTGCACTGGCCTGTAAATTCAAATATCCTTGCCCTCCCTTCATCCATTCACTTCCTCACAGGCACAGAGAGGAGGTTCCTGACTGAAATTTCCCAGGAATATGGGCACATGGACTCCTTCTCCTCAGTTCTGACCGCCAAGGAGGGAGTTCACACACAGTTCCTCCATGGCAATCTCAGCACAACTAAACAGCTTCTTTGTGTAATTCCTTTATTTTCATTCCACAGCTGCTCTTTACTGGGACTTACACATATAACCATTGCTGGGAAAGTATAGGAAAGTTAATAATTGTTAAAGGCTTACATGAAAGTAATTGTTCTGTTTCCTCTGAATTGCCAATACTGATTTTGCTGTGAGAGGGGATTATGGAAAGAAATGGAACACTAGAGACGGGAAAGCACTGTTACCAAAATAATCTAACAAATGCAAATACAGCCCCCAGTATTAACAGAAGTGTCGAGTCTAAGAGTACAGACAGATGTTCGCTGTGGATCCAGCTGTGCAGATGAAGGGCTCTGTGCCCCCCAGCTGCTCCTCGGTGCCCCCTGCTGAAGTCATTATCCCGCGGATCCGCCCCGATTCACCGGGGCAGGGCCAGCCCCAGCCCAGCCCCGCTCACACGGCCACCAAGACCCAGCTGCTCCTGCCCCCAGTGCGTGCCCTGGCACAGACCCATGGCAGTGACCTCCTCAACCACTCACGATGGAAACCAGAGCAGTCCTGGCACTGGCATTCTCCTTCTGAAGCCCTAGAAAACAGGCACTGCTAAAATACCACCTCCCTTAGTAATATAAACAAAAGGTATTTTTAAAATCACCTAAGCAAATAAAGCAATGCCTAGCATCTGATTTGTTTTTTTATCAACAAACATACCCATGGATTTTTCCTACTGTACTACAGACAGGAGTCAAACAGCACTGACATCTGAAAACAGCACAAACAATAATGATAACTTAATGGTAACTTTGTGCACAGCACCAAAACCATCACCTTTGTTCAAATAACACTTGTAAGTGATCACCAAGAGTAACAACTTAAACCAGAAACCAAAACATTGGTTTGGTGATTCTTGATTTTGAGGGCATAGATTGTTCTTGACACAACTTTCACACTGAAACAATCTGAGATTTTTGTTAATAAAGACAAAATGAAATATACAAATCAGATAACATTTAGAGCTGCAAACTCCTTATCTAAAATGACGCATTCCCTTGCCAACCTGTAAAATGCATTGTAGAACAGTATTTTTTTCATTTAAAATTTGCAAGAGAATTTAGTATAATTTTTCACTTATTTTGGAAGGTGTATTTCAAACCCTACAACACACATATCCCAGCCTAACCACAAGGTGCCTACTGTTACACTACACCTGTTAAAAGAGCTCTTTAGATACTAAATGTGACCATATTTTCAGTTGCATTTCAGCCTGCTCTAGTAACTTCTCTCTTCAGGTGACAAACTAGCAGTAACTGAATTCATTACAGCCTGATTAATTATGCTGCTTTCATACAAAGGAAAAAGAGACTACACTCAGAAGTGGTAACCTTAAACAGTTCCTGTGCAGCAGCGTATCAGAACATCAATCCCAGATCCATGAACTTCCATTTGCTTTGAGAATTCTTAGTAATTACTTCTCCCTTACTATCACACAGCTCAGCTCAACTCCACAGCCTGGAAAACTAAAGGAAGAGGTTTGGAACACACCAGTTCCAGCTGACAGGATTTGTACCAGTTACCAGAAATACTGAAAACCACACCTTATGCTCTCTGCTTGCTTACCACGACCTAACTACACAACCAGCCTTTTTCTCCCCAGCTGAACACAGCAGGAGTTTGGGGAATAAAAGGAGAAGAGAGGAGTGGAGCCAAATGTCAGATATCTCTTTTCTCATACAGCTGATGACTTGCCAGGTTTTCATCTTCTACATATTTGGAGACAATTTCCTTAAATGATCCAGAAGCTGAGAACCACCTGGCTGTTGCCTTCTCCTGAAGCAGGGCTATCACCACAGCATAGAGATGGTACCTAGACAGTGATACTGCTTTTGCTTGCTTGCCTTTTGTGCTTGTTAACATGCAAAGGCAAATTAACATAAGACAAGAATCTGGCATATGTGTCTAAAATACACACTCCATAATTAAACTGGGAATGAAACAAATCAAAGGTATATATGTTCAAATAGTATTTATTGTTCCTTTACATAAAGGAACAAGGAACTTGGCAAATATTTCTTAGGAACAAAGGCCCATCTTCACAAAGTATGGGTTATGAATAGCAATGAACAAGATAAGAGCACATGAGATAAAGCCAGCTAGAGTAAGCCACAGATGGAAGCAGAGCCAGACTGACAATGGAAGAATTCCCACCCTACCGGGCTACGGAGCGCTCTCCACACAACCCTTTAATGCCAACACACATCAGCATTTACACCAAAGGAGACATTTCAGAGAAATATTTTTAAATGCAAAGTTTGGGATATCTCTTTTTTTAATATGGATAATACTCAAAGCATATATCTCTCTACAGACTTAGGTCTCTCGTGCTTAGTCTGTAACATGCCTGTGTGCTCTGCTGCTAACGGCGATTTGAAGAATTTGCTGTACCTACAGAATTGTATTATGGAGATCCTAGAGGGTATGACTAAAACTTGTTGAAATTAAGTTCTAAGGAAATGTATAAATGTAGGTGACTGGTTAGGGTTTGGTTTAAGTCAAGAAGAGAAGGTGCTCCCAGGTCTCTTTCTCAGAGCCAATTGCCTGTAATAATAAATATACAGGGTTGGCTGTGGAATCAGGTGCTTTGGAGAAAAATAATAATGCATTACAAATGTTGCCAGACCAACAGGCTTCCCTGTCTCATTCAAACCCAGCATCATCCTGTATGAACAAAAACTGCAGGAAGACAGCTTAGACTGTCACACTTAGGCAAAAGGAGCTGGCACTGCCTGCAAACAAAATGCAGTGACAAAATGTCATCTCTCTTATTCTTCACTTAGGGATGCCCCTGCATTACACTTATGGACCCAGGTTGTCACATCTCTCTTTTAATTAAGCAAAATTATGCTGCAGCTAATACCTAGCAGAAGAATTTACTGTGGTTGTCGGGAAAGTATGAGATCAACCTGCAAAACCTCCCTTCTAAAAGTAAAAAAAAAGGAAAATTAAACTCAAAAATGGATTTTTAATAAAGAGCATTGTTTAAACACTTAAGGCAGCTCCTCATTTTTATCTAATTTCTGTAAACAAAATTCTGATTTTTGTCACAGGTAAGAGATTTAGAACCACAGAACAACAAGTATTCAAAAAATGTTTTGTGAATTAATTAAAACAAGTTGTGAAACTATATTATTCACTGAATTGCTAACACATTCTTCTACAGAGAATGAAATGTAAAGAAAAATTCAAGATTTCTTTTCAATTATATGACTACCTTTTCAATATTTTTCCTCAAAATTTAACCACAACAAAACTTCTGTATGTCTGAACAAAGATGAAAATATATAGATAATGTTTTATCAATTACTATTAATGCTGCTATTAGCATAAATATTCAAAGACTTTAAAATGTTCCAAATATAGATAAAAACATGTTCCAAATATATATATAAATGAGCCAAAAATTAATAATAAAAAAGAGCAGAAGAGCAGAAACCGCCCTCACAGTCTTCAGGTTTGGCTGGCTCAACCAATCTGCTATGGCCACTCAACCAGTTAAATAAATTTCTATAATGATTTCACCATTTTAGGCTGCCTATCTGCAAGTTCTTACTGTCAACACAAATTACCCTGTGTGCTGCATTTCCCCATCAACGGAGACAAAGTATGACTGTTGCAGTGCTCTGTCACCATGACATGCTTCTCGTGGATCTGTGTCCCAAACGTCAGGACGATCCAGCACAGCCAGCCAGAAGTGTCCTGTTATCAGACCTGGGAGAAAATTCCCAGCAGAGGGTACAGCCCAGCGGGTGCAGGGGTTTCCCTGATGGGCACCCTGGAGTTGGGTGCCAGGTCTGAGCCTGGAGTGGCTGCGCTGCAAGCAGAGTGTGAGCAGCTGCGGGGTGAACAGGACACAGCTCAGGGTGTCTCTGCCTGACCTGACACCCATCCCAGCAGGGACAGGGCTCAGGGATCACTGGGAAACCC
>QUSF01000059.1:2313762-2342156 GCA_003676055.1 Chloebia gouldiae
GGCAATGCCTTTGTCTGGGCAGGGAGAGGGCACAAAAAGCTACTCATGAGCTCCTCTTGGGTGTTCTTCTGGAGAATAGCTGTGTCAGAAATTCAGCACAAATATGAAGTTTTCGTAAAGGAGCTACTAACATAAACCAATTGAATGCTGGAGATAAAAAAAACCCCCAAAACTCTTAAAAACTGTAACTATTGTTAAGGTTTATACGATTACACATTTAATTTAAAAAACAATGAATCTCATGATATGCATTAATTAAACAACTCAGAAGTTACAGATGATACTGCCTCATAAAAAAATATTTTGAAATTAGAAGGCTTACATTAAATTAATAATTTAAATATGACAAACAAAAATCAAATTTTGTAGACTCTGTAATTGGAAAAACAGTTACACAAGAAGAAACATAGTTTTGCTATCTCCCACCCACACACCCAGTACAACTTCATAAATCTACCACAGCAGTATATAATACCTAGAGAGTAAGGGCCGAAATATAGAAAATTATGTTAAAAAGTAATTGGTCTTTATCACCACCAGGATAAAAGGCAATATATAACTTTTTAGAAGTTGTAAGAAGCCCACAAAATCTTGTATCCCAGTAGAGGTAATATAAGAAATGCATTTGACTTCAGACCAACCAGGATTTACAGCCCAACATAGGCTGCACAAGCTGAATTATGGATTGCATTACATTTTTTTATATATGGCACTGTAGAAAAGAAACCCCAATAGGTCAAAGTGACGTATTAATCACTATAGCTAAAATAAATACTGTATGTGAATAATATCTATTCATGGGCCACAAAAATCGATCAAGGTAGAGAATTCTGAAGACACTTGGAACATTAGAGTCTTCAGTACCTATTAACAATATCAACTGAAAAGCATTAAAATGCTCATTAAATATCTGTAATTTCCACTAATTGCTGCAGACTGGGCAGACATCACACTGAAATACACAATGTACACATCCAGATTTAGGACAAACAGTTGACTCTTGCCTGTACTTTGAGACTTTACTCCAGATGCTCTTCATTAGGAATTTTCTAAAGTAATGTATTATTGCTTAAGTGATTTGGACACTCAAAACTGAAAATTAATGATCTGTGGTGGACCCAAATCACCTGTTTTACTACTTCTTGTCCACAACCAGGAGAAGCCACAGAACATGTCCCAGTACAGTTAAGCTCCTTAAAATAAGGAACAGTTCACACTATTAAAAAGCAACTAATTGAAGATTCAGGCTCATAGAACTTCTTGAAGTAAATAAAATAATTCTTCTTCTGGATTTTCAATCAAGACATAAGACATGATGTCAAATACTCCCAAAGATGCAATTTTTATTTATTTCTTTAGAGAGAGAAAACCTACCTTTAATTTTCTTCTGCAAACCCTTCCATACTGGTTCTAAGTTACTTAAGAAATTTAATTGAAAAGAATACTTGAAATCTTGATGCATGCTTGCTCTTATTATCACTGGCAAATTATTATTACTTTGACTACCCGCACAGCTGACAAGAACACCAGGGAACAGCAGTTCTTCTTTGTTCTGTTACTAAGTAAAGTAAAAGCTAAGTCAACAGCAGCATCAAATTTATCCCATCTCACTGCAGCTACACAACTGAAGGTAAAAACTTTTGCTAAAAGAATTTTGTGGCAATGTAAATTTTACCAACATGCAACACACCTACAGCTGTCAATGGTATCTAGGGGCAGGAGGCAAGCTTGTGTAGAGTGCACTTTGTTTTCCCTTCCCTCCTTCAATTGAGCTTCAAGGTACTGAAACTGAATGCTATTCATAAAAATTACTTACAGAGATGAGAAAAGTAATTTTGGCTTTGCAGACAAGCACTAGGCACATTTTTCAAGCCCATTAGATGCAGCTAATTTTTTGCTTTGTAAAGATGTCACTTAAAGTTGCTTTTTAAAAACTGTAATAGCATAAAAATGAAAACAGAATAAAAAGAGAAAACTGAGGGATTAACAAAAGCCTGCAAAAGAGAGAAATGCAGGTGGCTTCTTTTATGGATTAGGAAAAATATACCACAGGCCACTGATATGGCCTGGGAAAAAAAATGCCCTCTGCCAACACCTCCCCTATAGATAAAGCAGGCTGCAGTGCTGCTGTCTTTTTGATCAAGAGAAGAAATCCCATACCAATGACTGTTTCCCCTGACAGACTGCTTGTCCTTTTTAATGTTACATGAGAGCACCAGCCTGAACTTCCCTCCCCTCAGAGCTCATACCACTACCACTGATTAGAGATGCTGCTCTGCCTGGGGGTACTCACTTCTTTGGCCAAGGCTGTTTAACCTGTTGTGCTCCTTGTATTCCTTACCTTCTCCTTTGGACACAGAACCTTGGCTTTTTCTTAGGGAACTTTTTGCTCACTCTCCTGGCAGAGCTTCCTCTAAATTGTTCAGTAATTGGTGCATCAATTGGTTCAGCTGTTGTTAAGCCCCTGTCTTTGCAAGAAAGTGTCATGTTCAAAAAGATTGGAGAATTATCCCTTTTCTTGATAAAACTATAGCATGGACCAGCACTATTTTCATGCTGCTATAGCACAGATATCACTATTTATGACATCTTCTACTTTCTCAAACACAGCTGCAGAAAACCTCATCATTCTCTTCATTTGCCTTCCAATACAACACTGCTGTTCTTTGCCCTTATGTTTGCTGAGATAATTATTAAACCAAGAATATTGCAAACAAAATAACAAAAGCCAATGAAAATAGGTCTACTGCACTAAATCCTTCAGACACCTCATCCACAGGGCAGCTCAAAGTTCATCAGAAAAGTTGGAGGGTGAGGTAGGGTAAGAATTCCCAAAGTGATTCAATGGTTCAGAGGTCTAACTCTTAAGGACTGGGACTCCTAAGTAGCTCATGGTTTCCAAACCCATGTTTTGTAATAATTTAATTTTGTTCTAGTTAACACTGTGAAATGTCTGTGTGTATATTCAGTTGTGCTTGGAAAACTGATCTGTAACTCGTTAGCAAAACTACCCTGTGAAACTAACTCCAGAATCCCACAAACTCATACCAGTTCAAAAGCTATAAAGACCGGAATTTTATGTAAATCATTGTAACTTCACACAGGCCAAAAAAAGCGAGATTTTTCTCCAAAGACAGGAGGAGAGGTAAGGAAAAAACCCAAGTTTGACTTACGAGTCATGGAGACAGTCATGATAATTTTATCACCACAGTCCTTCTAGATGGTAAACATTTCCTTAAGTTGTCACTATTTTTTAACTTCTCTGCTTCTCTTTTTGACCATCTCTCGGGTTGCCAGTGTTAAAAAAATCCCAAACTCCACCAGCCTAAGAAATCTTGCCAAGGTCGGGGAGCTGCAGTTCTGCCTGATGCCCTTCCCTCCCTATTGCACCTCCCCTGCAGGAACTGGCTGCCAGCCTGTAACTTGAAGGCAAGCAGTAACCAAGTAACTAATAAATAAGGAGTACACCACTAAAGTAAACAGTACCCCAGCTATAATTAGCTAGAACAGACAAGCTGCTGGTGGTAGATGTCTCTCCGAGTACCCTCAGGCCCTCTCCAGCCCCCACAGAATCCCTTTAACCAGCATGCTCCTGTTTGACTCCAGGCAAAACAAAAACAAAAACCCCCTTTTTTTCCTAGTCATTCACTAGACCAGAGTATGTAACAAAAAGAACACGAAGACGAAGATCCCACTATTTAGCTATTTTTACTGTATTATTTCTTTGAAAGCAAAATACTGCCTGTAATATTCAAGACACATTGGGAAATTTCATAAACCTGCATTTAACACGCACTGATTAGTCCCAAAGACTTCCATGGTCAAATAAGCATGAGACTTTCCAAAAGTATGTAATATGACAATTTATAGAAAGAAAACCCTGGTTTTACTATAGAAAGAAATAAAGAAAATAAAGAGTTTTCCTACACCAGCACTAGTTAGGCACTAGCAAAGCTGAGCTCATGCAGTGGGAAATGCAGGGAGACTGACAGGAACACAGTGCTCCAACAAAAGCTTATTTCAGGCAATTAATGTTCTACACAAGGCACATTACTGACTTCAAACAAACTCACCACTCTGCTTAAAGTTAAGCATGTGCACATGTCCTTGCAGGTTTGGAGCTCCAACGCTCAACTTCTCATGAATGTGGCCAAACAGGACCCACTTTGCCATCACTCCTACAAAGGAAGGATGTGCAAAGCACACTCTTCCATTATCTGTGAACAGTTTTTAACAAAGCTGAAAAGCTTGTTTCAGCTCAAAATTTAAATATTTGAGCTCCACCTTTGAATTTTATTGTTCGTAAATTCAAGCCAAATTCTGAAGGAGGGGTGCAGATATTAGGAGACTGGTCAACATGTGTAGAAGAAGGGTGAGCATTCCTTTCCAAATGAAACATGTATTTGCTCAAAACATTCTTACAATTTAGAACAGATCACAGGGATTAAAGTGTATCATGTTCCTTGAACAGCAAAGTTGGTCAAACTAAATTTGCCTGCACCACAAACTGCTGATATTGTGTCATTTCATGATGACATCACTTATAAAAACTGTAATAGGGACCTGCCTTTAAATTTTATGCACAGATATACATATGATATTCACCTATTAAACACTCATGAAAACATTCTGATTTACAGCAAAATCTTGGAAGACTTGGACATGGCAAAGGGAAACCATGAAAGGTATCTTTTCATTTCTCTTTCTTACACACTAAGCTTGTTTTCAATTGGACTATTGAAAATAGTCCAAGAGCAAGTTCTGAATTCGATGGTTATCTGTCAGGCTTGTGTTTTGTTTTGTTTTTAATTTAAGAACTGATACATTTTTACCAACTGACCACATTCAGCTGTCCATAATGCACAGTGCCAAGGCAGAGGGAGGCATGGCTATTGCTGCTCTATCCCACCCACACCATCACTTGGGATGTGACTTCAGGGGGACGAAAATGCAGCCATGCACCAGAACTGTGGCATTTTGTTGAGTTTCTTCCCCAGGGAAGTTGCTGCACCAGCACTGTGGAGTGCCCTCCTGCCACTCCTCAGCAGGACAAGGCCAGGGCGCAGATGCAGCTCCAGGCAGCCCACGGAGCCTGGCAGAGCCCTGCTGACCACAGCTGGGAGCGGGCAGTGCCACACTGACCATCCAGCCTTTTGGGGGCTTGTCCCACATTGCTTCTGCTGGCTCAGGACAGAAAATGCAGCTGTGGGAGCACCTCCACCTTGTTTTTGTCCCAGGAACACCCACGTGCCACAGCTGAGCCACAGGAAAAGGTCTTGTTTTGGCCTCAGCCACGTGGAGCTGAGCCGAGATGGGGAACTTCTTTTGTGTGTAAATCTCCTGCTCTTTTGTGCCCTTTTGCTATGGATACTGCTCCGTTCCTGTGCATTTCCTATCTCGCTGCTGTTTGTTTTCAGTAAATTGCCATCTCACCCCTCTGCCTCCATCCCTCTCTCACTCAAAGCAGGGGAAGAGTGGAATGGAGAAGCTTACGTGGAGCTTCATTCCCACCACAGGGACACACAGCTTGGACAAGGTTTGGTTCTGCAGCTGACAGCAGGTAAAGTAACAAGTTCTGTTCAGCACTTCTAGGTAGGCTGTTTGGAAGCTGGCAACCAAATTTCCTTGACATTCAAGACTGTTTGCCCAAAGGCCCAGGGTAAACAAAAAATGTTAAATGACTAATTGTCACTCTCTGTAGGACCGACACATTACTTGACTGCCTATAAAAGAACTGGCTGAAAAAATCAAAAATTGTACATCTTAATACATTTTAAATTCTTCAGACTTTTTCCAAACCTTAACTTCAGTAAAAAAAGATTTTAGACAAAGAGGAAAAAGATTATTCCACAAAATTTACCTGGCACTGAATAGGATTGAAGCAGAAGGAAATTAATCTATTTGATGATTCATCTGACTGCTCTAGGGAAGAATTACTTCAATGGGAAACATTGCCACCTTAAGATACAGGTATGAATCTTTCCATGTACAGGTTGAAAAGTTACACCTTGAAAATTTTCTCATCAGGTTTTAAAAATTATTTTTGCTAACATCTAAAATTGTCACAGCACCTTGGGCATTACCTTCTAAAGTCAATGGGCAAACCTTCTGCTAGACCCTTCCACGCCTTCTCTTAGTCTTACCAATTTTACTTAGCCATTTTACTTAGCCAGAAGAAGGAAAAAATCTGTAGTTAAAAGCATCAGAAAAACAGAGTCTGCAAAATAGATTCTATCCTTCAATGTCTGGACAGAGAGAAGACAACTGAAAATACAGAAAAACTCAACCCAAAACTAACTCAAAAAAACCCCCCACGATGCAAATTCATATACTCTCTGTCCCCACACATCCTCAAGGTAGCTTTTTGCAAGAAAAACACAGGAATTGCAGTAGAGCTCCATAAGGATTGACAAATAATGGATGAACTCTTAGCTACTCAGACGTCTTTGTGCCAAGTTCTCATTTTCCATGCTAATAAGCTGCACACACTGTATTTACAAGGTATACATAAATAAAACTATTTTATTTATTATTACCATACTGATAATATTTTGTTTTTAAAAATGTAGTAATTTTTTTTTATAACCAAGGAGGAGTATTCTATTTCTATTAAGGAAAAAAAAAGAACAAAACACTATTTAAGTAAGAATGCAGTAGAAATCTTTGAGAAGCAGAGAAAAAAATGCTCTCATGGTCTCCTCCTGCATGCTATATCTACATCATGCAGTCAGGTGGCACCAACTTCCATCTCCAAATGAAGTAAAAATAAAATTTGTCTTGGCCAATAAGGAAAAATTATTAATATCATTGAGCCTCTGTCAGAATATTTTGTGCTCCATAGATCAAAGAACACACACCGCACGCAAACCTGTTCCACTAGTAAAAAAGAATGTTTTTCCTGGCACAGAGCCCACTTGCTATTTTCTTGCATTGCTGCCTGGCTTTTTCCTCCTGTGAACTGAGATCCATGCAAAAATGTTCTACTGCCTCCTGACTCGCTCTTTGTATTCCTGCCTGTTTGCAACTGGCACGGAAATGTATTTCTACACATTCACTCCCAGTCACAATTATTAATCATCAATGTAATCATTGCACTATCCATCATCTTCAATGTCTTCCTAGTTTTACTGATAAGTGTGTAAGAAGCATTAATGTTTATAAGTTTTGTTTTACAAAATAAAACCAGAATTCTAAAAAAGCCCAGTTTGAGTTCATCATGGGCTAAAACACTGCTTGAATTACATTTTTTAAAAATGAAAACTCATCACTGTGGCAATTGATTTTTAAATTGAAGTCTCATTCATTTAAGAATAAGGGAAAAGGTGAAATTACTAATTAGGATATCATCTATAGAGTGTTTCAAAATACTGCTTTTGAAATAGATATCAACATGTTTATGGTGAACTATCTTAATATTGATTTAAGTTTGAAAACAGGAAGGAAAACAAAACAAGAAGGAAAACTTCTCTTTTACTTAAAAGAGAAGTTGGAGCCAAACTTGAGATTTTCAAAGATATATAAGGTAGTATGCATGTAATTCCATTAAAAAAAAAAAAAAGTAAGGACAGACTCCTTTCTTCTGTCTCCTTGAAGACTCAAACCCATAAATTTAAGTGATAGTTTTGGGATACCTCAAATTAAATCATAACTGTCAGCAGCAGTGACATCCTACACCAATACATGTCTGAGAGAACACTGCATTCTATCATGTCAATGAGACATGGAGCAAAGAGTGCTTGAAAAGGTAATGCTACAACAAATCATAAAAATTCCTCCTGTTCTGCTCTTAGTCTAAAGGCTTAAAAAGCAAATTTTAACTTCTTGATCCGTAAATGCTTGCAAAAGGTGTTCTGCTCCACTGTATCTCTCCCATATAACTCAAGTTTAACGAGTGTAAAGGGCTTTAGATGCCAGTGCTTTCTAAACATATCTTGACCACTTTAAATAAAAAGTAATTTATCAAGAACCAGCCATACAGTAGGATGGCCAAGCTGAGACTTGAGTTGTTGAACAAGTTGTTCCAAGGATCTCTGAAAAAATAAACTTTAGTTCCAGAAAGGTGAGGGAACAGCCTAAAGATTTGCTCAGAGAACATCAATGCTGATGATTGGTGTTTCTCACCAAAAAGACTATTCCTTGGTTCTAGTTCTTTTGGGTCTGTCAGAAGCAGTTATGCCTCATATATTGGCTGATTAATGACCTTCTAAAGTGGATGATATTCACTGAGTAGAAACTTTGGACAGAAGCCTAGGCATAACCCTCCTATAGCAGAGACTTCTGCAGGACACACTGCACATCTCTTAGGGTTTAAAAGGGCAAGAAAGGAAGGAAACAAGGCTTTCCAAGAGACAGCTCATGTCTAACCCCTTCCAAAGAGAAAATTACCTAGTATTCTGATTTCTTCTTAATATTATTAAAATATTGACAAGGGATTTGAGGAATAATTGCAGGTGTTGCTGAAATGTCCATGGATAACCCAAGCATGAGGTAAGAATGTCAGCTGAAATGAATCACATTCAGTACTGCATAACCAAAGAGAGACTGCAGTCAAAAGTACTTTTTTCCAACTATAGCACATACCCAAGTGCTTCCTACATAATCCTGAATCCATCCTTACATTTCCACTTGGAAATCAGGAGTTACTAAAAGTATAAAGATCTAACAGACAGTAATATTAAGTAACTTTCTCTATGTCTGCCTCTGGTACAACACAAATTTCAGTGTCTTAAACCAAAATCTTAATCATGTTTTGTACAAAACCTAAACATGAAAACAGCTTTAAAATACTCAAATTATACCATCTGAAAGATTAATTTAATTACAAAATGTGGTGCCTCGTACCCAAAATACATCTCGCAATCACTTCAGTAATTAGCTTTGCTCTACACAAAACATCTCTGTTGTAACTCTTAGTTTTGGGACTTTCCACATCTGCAGGAACATTATCTTTCTTGACTAATATAATGGCTGGAATATAGTGGATAACACCCAGAGTATCAAACCTCCCTTAAGCACTGGCCCAACATATGGTCCTGCACATTTTGAAAGATGGTGTTTGGGATAGTTTGCTGAATATTCTTAAGATGACTGCTCTGCTGCTGTGTGAGGAAGAGGGCTTTTTCTTATCCCTAAAATGACTGTCTTCAATAAGCAGTGATTCACTGAACTAGCCCTGAAGCTGCCTTTGGAAGCTCAGTATTCAAAAACCATCTGTGCCAGCAAGTACCAGGAGAGGGCTTTCACTTGATATTTAAACAAATTATACCCTCAGATATTTCAAACATACTCTATATTTATGTCTTTTGGCATACTAGCCATAGGTCTTGATGAAAAGTCAAATTATTTTATTATTATTATTAAATAGAGAAAAATACTTGTATTTAACCTTTACACTAATTCCATATTAAGAAATGAGGGACCCGAAAACATGCAAATTCTGCATTCATGCCACCTTAGCAGTACTCAAATATTTAGCTTGTAAAGCTACCCGACCTAGTCTTGCAATGGCTGATTCCTTTTTTAAAGCTCCAACTCTTATAATTACATGAAAGTATCTATTTCATAAACAAACAAAAATTTTAATTCTAACTCTTAAAAGCCTTATAATTCAAGAAAAAAAATGCACTGAAAATGTTAATTTAATAGATTAAAAATCAATCAAAAAGCAACTAAGGTAAAAAAAAAAAAGCAACCCACACCTTATATTTAATCTGACATTAGAGGTGCTTAGGGATGCTAACTGAAGAACTTCAGGGCTTGCTGCCCTGAATGTTGTAACCTGTTTGTGTCACCCACTGCTGAGTGTCACAGGACCACAGCACAGATCAGACCTGGGCAGCACTGCTGCTAAGCACATAACATGGGCCAGGATCCTTACATACCTAACTGGATAATCACATGCTGAATTCCAAAAAACTGTGACTTTAGAAGATATTTTCCAATAATTTTTGTCTAGTATTACTAAAGAAACGGAAAGCCCCTAAAAATTTCCAGAAATGCAGTATTTTCAACTCTGCCAGGCAGAGAAGCTGAATCCTTCCAAAGGTATCTCACTTCTCTTTCCCTCTTCTCTTCTCCTTCACTCTTGATCTAAAGCACATTATAATAATAAGCAGGCTGAATTCCTGATGAGCTGCTGGCTGTTACAGAGGCAGCTGTGTTTCTAGCAGATCATCTAAAGTATGAGCAGACACAAAAAGTACTAAAAAGGAAGCGAATGAAGTGCAGGTGATCTCACATTTGCTGTCTCTGGTTATAAGTTCCTTTTTCAGTGTTCCTTTTCCACTGGGCTCTAGGCCAAACTACTTCAACAAGCAAGCAGGAACTATTCACTTTTTACTCTTGTTAGATCAGTCTTCTTCCTGTTTATCAAATGGAGGTGGGTCAGCCCAGGGTGCCAGGGCAAAAGGAAGGGCAGGAATGCAAGGACTGGGATTGGGACAGTGCCATTAGCCAAGGCCACTCTGTATTCGTGGTCTGAAACCAGTCACTCACTTGGTAGCAGTGTTATTGGGGAACACAGAGCCCCTGCTCATCCACTGTTGTACAAAATATCGTTCCCATGTTTTGGAAAGGCATTTTTTATGTGGTTGCACATAGAAGCAAATTTAAAAAAAAAAAAGTAAAAATAATCTCACTCCAAAACTACTGATTTTCCATGTCCCCAGGTAAAAGTAGTAAAAAATATTAGCTGTACTAGTCCAGGAATGATGGGCCTGGTCTTGATAATTTATAATAATCCTGTCATCCAAAAAAAGTCTATTTGGCTACGGCTTGAAAACAAGCAAAGAAGTCCAAATGAGCTTTGGCAATGGGAGACAGAGAACAAAGTTTAAAGAAAATACTCTCAAACAAAGTGCTGGTAGAAAATACTTACAGTTAGTAACACAAGCTTTTTCACATTTCCAAAAGCTGTAGAAGGAGCTGTTTTGGTAACAAATAGTACTTAAATACAGAAATACTAATATTTTCCATCAACTTCTTGTCTTAAGTAGAATATCCATCATTACTCCTAAATTAGCCTCCTGATCAGATGGAAAGGGTATTATTAAAAAGATCCAATTTCCAAAAAGAAATTGTTAGTATTTCTGCTAAACCAAAACTGAAAACCAGCAGAGTTCACTGAAAAATGGCCAATACAACTAAGTCAAGTCAATAACACTTTAGTTAAATGAGAGTTAGTTCAGAAAACAGAAAAAGGAACATGCCAGGGTGGGATGATTTGTAAGTGACATCCTTTTGGATCAGTAAACATGCAGGGTCCCAGCTGCAACAATAGCAGACACACAAGTCAAAAAAGGTTAATGAGGAGACAAGCAACTTCAATGCAAAACCTGTATTTTGACAAAAAAAAAGGGCAGGCCAAAAAAACTCTGTCCAAATCAGACCTTGCAAGCAGAGATTATCAGTAGCAAGGGCTTTAAGCAGCTTAGAAATTGCTGGGAGAAATCAGAGTGTCATAGACCATAGGGGAGGTTGGATATTTGAAGGTGGAATTGGGCTCAGGGGGTGTTGGTACCATAGAACACAGAATCATAATGATTTTTATAATCTCCTGAAACCCAGATAAGAGATATCAGAGAGTCTTAGACAGAGAATACAAAATTCCAGTACCTTTTTACAGCAAAACATTTTGGAGGAGTTGAGTTTATTTCTGCACAGCAGCCCTAATAAGCTCAGAAGAATACCAGAAAGGGAGTTTCTAGGAGCCAAGCTGTGTGACACAGCTTCTGCAGTACTTTAGGTCCTGTTCCCTACAAAAGACATTGAATAATGCAGATACAGTTTCCAAGACCTTGAAATCAGCTTCCAGCCAGCTATCTATATGAGCTGGCCAGGATGGTTTGAAGCTAGGAGAAGAGGGATGGGAGCAATTCCATCTGAACTGGCACACAGTTCATGGCTCCAGGAAATCCATGCATCGGGAAAAACTTCAGGGATAGTTTGCCAATGGAACAATAGAGTTGTTCAGCAAAATTTGGGCTAGGAGAGCAGCAAAAGGAAGCAAAAATAACCAGAAGCCTTTGGAATTTACCCCAGATCTTTGTTTTTCCTTTAAGCACTGAAGCAAGAGAACAAGGAGCTTCTAGGGAAGCTGTTCTGATATAGAGCTCTGATTAAAATACTTCACTCACTGAAGGTAACCACTATTTTGTCCATCAAGTTATTAATACTTACAAAAGAATACATTTTTAAGGGACAACAGACAATAAAAATTAAATTCTGTTCCTCAGGATAAAATATTCCTTTGGTGAAGTGTTAAAATCTGAAGGAATCCTTGTATTATTAAAAGGTTCAAATTATTTTTACATGAGGGAAAGCCAAAGCCATGACCATCCAGTCGAGCTTCTCATGAAAGCATCTTTGGGCCTGTTGCTGTGAGATTTGTTACAGGTGCATGTGGAGGAGAACAGAATTCTTAACTGAATGTAAGATAAAGGAGGGAGACTGAAAGGAAGGGAATAACAGGACAACAGAAAACCTGAGAAACTCCCTCAGTCTGAAATAAACGTTACTAGAAATGGGAGCACCTCCTACATATCTGAAGTCCTAAGTCAATTTTAGAGTGTAAACAGGATCCACTTCTGTTCCTAGCTCAGCTAATTCCCTAGCACTAATCTTAGCACACGAAAAGAGGAGAAGTCAGATAAAAGCTATCCAAAATGGGAAACAAAAAGGCCTTTGGAAATGCCTGGCATTTCGACAGTCAAATGTCTGAGCCAAAACTGTTAGTTTAGCTATTCAAAACAAAATGTTTGCATTTTCCTCAGAACAGGCATGTAATAGGGAGAATTCTTCTGACTCCACTGCGTGGGCAGACTCAGCAGAAGGAAAAGCAGCCCAAGTGTATCTGTACCAAACAACACAGTGCTCTTACAGAGCCACCCACAGCAGAGCACCACAGCACCCTGCTTCTCCACCTTGCTTAATATACATCAGGCTTTCGACAATTTTGCATTTATTGTGTAGCACAGCTACTTCTCCACGTACAATATCAGGAGAATCATGCTAATGAATCTGATCCTATTTCTAGAGCACAGTATTCTTATGGAAATTACAATTTAGCATGATTCTAAACTCATCTTTGCAGTTGTGGGGGACACCTTGACATTTTGGAAGACGTTTGGACACATACTTATCACATACTCACACTGGTATTACTACAGTCTATTGGTTCAAACCGTAAGCAAGATTACAGTTATGTTTTTTCAGATACTTCGATACTTCTTCATTCCCTACTCTTCTTAGGTTTCTTCAGATTATGAAGAGGAGAAAACAAATATAAAGGCAGTGAACAGCTTAATACCTACACTTCACATTCAACTATTTAAAAAACACTCTCTACTGATCTGCTGAAAATTCACACTTGAAAATACAACTACAAGGAGATGGCATTGTAACTGTGGCAAGATAAGCTGGACTGCCGTGCTGGTGTGCATTTCCAAATGACACACCTCCCTGCCAGCAGCAGCAGGAGAGCTCCAGCTGTTCCTGGGAGGTGCTGCAGGAGTGCTTTCCCTCGCTCTGGGTGCACACTTACCTCCCCTCCGATGGTGAGCAGGCCGGGTGCATCCAGCTTCCGCTTCTTGCGGGGGCCGATGGCTGCCAGCGCCGTCAGGTTGGCATCCCTCTGCCTCATCTGGGCAAGCTCCTGCTGCTGCATCTGCACACAGGGAAAGAACTCTCTTTAGTTTTTATTCTGTTGCCTTATCAAAAGGTTATCTTCAGACCTGCAAGCATCAGGCAGAAGTCACACATGAGCAATCCCCAAGAGCATTTTACTGCTCCCAGCACTACTTTAACAGCCTGGCCATAGAGCATTAATGAAGATACTGAAGTTCTTGTGACTTTTCACAAGATTTCTGCTTCCAAATATTTCACCTGTTTCCAAAAACACCATCCTTTTAATTAAAAACTCCCTTAGCAAGTACTATATACTAACTCCACATCTCCAGTTGAAGACTGATATGAAGAATGTAAATACCAATTCAAATCTTTAAAATCCTCAATGTTTTATCTTATATTTATATTGAATATTTATTTTGAATTTCAAACATACTTGATGTTTTCTTAAAAATATATATAAATTAATAGGATATCTCTGTCTAAATGCTAGCCAAAGGTAATGCTGACACAAAACCTTTACAAACTGAATTTATAAGTGTTTTATGGGCTTAGGTTTTAGGTAAGAATACATTTGACTAGTTTGAAGCGGCTGTCAACTGCATTATGTAACAATATAGCACATTACAGAAAATAGGAGAAAACATTACAGAAAATAGGCCAATAGAGAGGCAAGATTGCATATTCACTATAAACTGTATAATTCTTTCAGAGTGTTAATAATAAGTGTCATATTCCTAGGAACACTAATAAATATTCTGATCAATACTACACAAGAATAATTGATTAGGCAACACAGCATATTATCTTAATTAGATAAAAGCAGTCATAGCTCTTAGCAATAATTCCTATTAAATTTCAAAACTTGGGTTTGCAAAATCTATCAATAAACTGAGAGGTGTTTGCTTTCTAATCCCACTGATGGTCACTCTTGTTCCCACTTCAGCAGCAGTGCACAGAACACCACCTCAAGAAATTCAGTGGTGGTAATAAAAACATTGAATGATACAGGCACAATTCCTTATTAAAATGAAACTGAACTAACAAGCAGAGATGGAAGCGTCTCAGCCATTACCTACACATGATCTGCAGATAAAAGCAGGGCCTGAACTATCTCAACCAATGCTAAAAGGAAATGAGGTTAAAGCAAAAACATGCCAGTGTGGAATGTCTTTTCTCCAACCATCTCTGTGCAGAAAAAGCAGATCCACCTCATGCCTCTTCTTCAGTGCAGCCCTCAGATCAATTCATTTAGCAGCCAACACATTTGTGCCGGAGCAGCTCCCAGGCTGGCCAGGGAGTGTTTCAGGCTCCAGCACAGCCCAGAGCCAGGGGAGGGCTGGCAGGTGACCCAGAGAGCCCTGGAGGGCAGCACCAAGGGGCTGGAGCCAGCCAGTGAGGGGCACCAGGGCCCAGAGCTGGGCACAGCACTCGAGGTGTGGCCTCAGCAGTGCCCAGCGCAGAGGGGCAGGCACTGCCCTGGTCCTGCTGCCCACCCTGCTGCTGATACAGGCCGGGTGCCTTTGGCCTCCTGCCCCCCTGGGCAGCCCTGGGCTCAGGCTCAGCCACTGTCAACCACCATGGGTGCTTTTTCCACCTTTGTCCATGATGTGGACACTGGGACCAAGCACAGCCTCAGCATCCTGACAGCACTGAGCTGGAACTGGGAATGTTCAGCATGGAGAACAGAAAGCCCAGAAAGACCTCACTGGGGCTTTCCAGTGCCTAAAGGGAGCTGACAAGAAAGGCAGAGAGGGACTTTGGACAAGGGCCTGGAGTGACAGGACACGAGGGAATGGGCTCACACTGAAGGAGTGTGGATTTGGATTAGATAGAAGGAAAAAATGCTGAGTTCCCAGCACAGGCTGCTCAGAGAAGCTGTGGCTGCCCCATCCCTGGCAGTGTCCAAAGCTGGACAGGGCTCAGAGCAACCTGAGGCAGCAAAGGGTGTCTCAGCTCATGGCAAGGGGCGCACAAAATGATCTTGAAGATCCCTTCCAAACCAAACTATTTTGTATTTTCACATTCTTCAGAAAATTGAATTCAGTCATTTAAAGTTTGAAACCCCATTTTTCACACTTTTATGCTGTATATTTATTATCGTAACTTCAGTATAACATTACCTAAAAATACATATCTCATCTACATGGTAAAAGAATTTCCTAAATACAAAAAAAGAAATGTAGAAAAATATCTAAATAATAGTGCAAAGGTCTGTACATACTTCTCTTTGCCAACTCGTATTAGGTTTTTAGCTCAAATATCTTTGGCTCTCTTCCAGATTAAATGCCAGTTAGACAGAGCTGCCCGCTTACCCTTTCAAGGTAGATAGCAACAGTGGTGAGCTCTAATCATTTACAAAGGTCATGATCGGAAGCTAGCCCGTGAGCAGTCATTTAAAATTCGATTGATCCCTATTTGTAGTCAGGGAAAGAAAATGGACATTTCAGCTGTATTGTAATTATGAGGCTTCAAGGCAACTGTAAATAGATGTGCAAATCTAGATACTGGCAAATACCTTAGAGAAGAAATTATTGCTATAGTATAACATATATCCAGGAAAGGTTGAAGATAAAACTGCATATAAAAAAAGATCAATCATCTTTTTGCTAATTTGCCTTGCTTGCCAGCCTACAAGGGTTATCACAATTATCAGAAGTCTGATGAATATTTAAGCAAGGGCCAACTGGCTTAGAGTGATCTCAGACGAAGTTGTCAAGCTTTGCAGAATAAGAAATTTTGCACTGGAGTAAGTATTCGTTTCCTGGGAGGTGCAGGTCAGAAATACAGTCTGATAGGTAACTGGTATTATGCAAAGGTTATATGAATATTGTATCAGTTATCTTACCCAAAGTCACCATTTTCAAACCCACAGGAAGCTAATACTTACTTGTCTCTCTGTGCTACCTGTACTGCACTACACCCCAGCTGTTTCCACGTGGAATATCAGCACATAGTGCCTCTTCTTGAGATTTTTGCACATGTCAATTGTAAAGTAAAATCTGACATTTCTCTAAATTTCCCACAGTGGGATAAATCTTGCCGTCACTTTGAAACCTGCAAACTGGTTTTACCAGTAAACTATGGAATAGCTTCAAGAATCTGCAGGAAGTTTGTACTCATCTATTCCTCAAGTTCTTTGTCCTTTCTTTTTTGATCAGTGAGAAAAACGAAAGATGGTTCTTGATACCATATACTAATCTTGACAAATGCACAAGATTTTCCACTACTATAATTCATCCCCTGATAGAACACCTGGCTCAATAGACAGAGCCAAAGGAGCTGAGCTCTGTTCTACCCACACAGGGTGAGTACTGCTAAGACTTCATTCTTCACCTCTTTGTGTCTCTCACCCCACATAGCTTGTCTGTGTCTGCTATAGGCTCTCCAGATGAGGATCCTCCTCCACTATGTTCCTCACTTATCATCAAGCCCCAGTGGGCTGAACAAACATTCCTGTAATACAAATAAGGAATATGCTGCCAGGTACAAAAGATCCAGCCAGAAACACAACAGTTTCTGATACTGGTTTAACAGCACACACCATGGTAAACTACAGTAGAAAAGAATAACCTTATGTAACCTTAATGAATACTGATCAAAAAATTTCTAATACATCAAACACATAATCAGTGAGATCACAGTATCCTGATGTTTTATAACATAGCAGCTGAAGTGCTGAAAATACTTGATAAATACTGTATTGCATAAATTCTCAACACTCTTTTATAAATTATCGCTGGTGGTATTTTAGGTTTTCTTTAAAGCTCACCTTACCTGAAAGCAAAGAATCATAAAATTACATTTAAAAATAATCAGAAGAGTTCTGATTCTGATAGTGATTCTCAGCAGAGGCTTTCAGTTTGCATAGGTCAGTGTATTCCAGCTGACAGGAGAGCCTCTCTGAACACTATTAAACATGAATCTGCTTACAAGAAAACATCTTTGCAGTTTATGGATACTTACAAGCAAGACATTTGAGGAGACCTCATTTAAGATCTCCCTTTAACAGCCCACCATTGCTAGCTTCTTCATACTCCTATTCAAACTTTTATCTTTTTTCCTAGTCACATACTTCTGTTTTTTTCATAGCTTACATCAGATTACCTGCACCAGTCTCTTTCCTACCTATTATCTGCCTTTTCATGAAAAATATTATCCCCAATTGGAACTTCTGTTTAAAATTAATTTTTTTACAAAAGTGATATCCTGGCTTTGGTTCAAAAGAGGGGACACTGCACCTTGTCTACCAGAGGCCAAATGCACACCCTGGCCTCTGGAAGCTCTTCTCCCCAGTGCACTCTGGAATCACATTTTCTGTGCCACGTGGAAATGACTTTGCAACCAGTTTTGCTTACCTGATTGCACTGTAACCACCCTCTGAATTCTCAGCACTAAGAATAACATTAATTGAATGCCACCAACTTCGAAGTTCTGAAATTATTCGTAGAAGTAAAGCTACTTAAGCTTCTTACATTACATGATCAATTTTATTTTAAAGTTAGCAAAGCAGCCTGTTACTACAATACAGGTTTCTAACTAAGCCAGTTACTAATTACTAGATACTTAAACAAATGAAGCACCTGTTACTATCTGTACATCCTGATAAAATAATTTCCTGTTACTTAGCATGATTTACCAGAAATTAATCTAACTCACTACATAACCAACAAGATGCAATTGTTTGATAGCTGCATTCATTCACACTCTTATTTTCATATTGGGCTCCTGATGCAAAATTTTTCTTTAACTTGCCTTTATCACAAACAATATGGATATACTTATCAATAGCATATTAAATTTTCTGCCCTCTGGGAAGAAAGCAATGCTTCAAATTCAGAACCACACTCATGAACAACAATTAACTTTTTTGAAAGTAAAAATATTTATCTAAAACACAGACAAATATTCTAATATATTATACAAGATAAATGCTTACAAATTAGATACTGTTCCTTACTCCTTATCAAATCCAAATGCATTTTTAGCATTTTACCATTTACTTACTGGGAGGTCTCTCATTTGATGAAAACTATACCATAGGAACAAAGCATTATTTTGAACAATGACATTTTCTTGAGATGGTGGCACAGCATTAAAACCACAGAAACAACACTACTTCACCACTTCAATGAAGTGCAGCTAACCACAGAAGTTCTAGAATTTTAGTTTGTTTTCTGTAGATCATTATTTGTTATGATACATTTAGGTATTTAAGAAAGAAGTGCCACAAGCCATATGCCACAAGGAAGACAGCCATATGTCTATAAGAAGTATCAACATTAGATCTTAAAAGCTAGGTTTAGTAATTTCCAAAAGCCAAGAATGTACTTATTTGTCAGAAGAGAACTTCAGTTCAAGTCAAAAGCAGATAAAATATGTAGATAAATATGGGTAGGAGCTGTAGGTACTAGGTCTAAGAGCAATTTCCTTCCATATGATCAGAAAGTAAGAGGACAGCTGGAACTCTTAAAAATTCTAGTCTACATATAAATACCTTGAAAAATTAAAGGGAGAAGAGGGAGTAGGATCACATGAGAGAGAGAAAGGTCAAGGAGGTGTTTCTGTGCCTAGAGGCAGAATTCAGGGATGTTTTTTGGCCTAGAAGGAAAATAACCCAGTGACAGAGACACAGAGATGATTGTGAAGATAAAGAAGAAGAAAGAGCTTAAGGAAGTAGTCATGTATGTTTAAACACTGGCAATACAGGATTTGATAAGGGAATAGAAGCCAAGTTGTAAAAGTAAGTTTCTGTAGTCACAGACACAACTCAGCCCACCAGGATCTACATTTTATCTACTTACAATTCCCAACCTAGTGCAGAAATACCGCCTAAGAAGAAATTTGAGGAGGCTCCTAGCACCACAGAAGCTGTAAATAGCAACAGCATTCATGGGTGAGGACAGGCAGCAATGAACCCTGAGCAGGAACCTGGCAACAGAGGGTGCTAAATGGCAGGAATGTTTGATGAAATCAAGATCATATAAACAATGATTTAAGCACTGATTTCTAGCCAATAGGCATCAATGGAAATCCCTCCTAATTCTGTTTGCAATGGATGGCTTAATTCCTGATAACAGGGTCATATGCTGAGCAAAACTCGTCTTAATTGATGCTTCTGTAACATGTATCTATCAGTCTCGGCCAGTGATTACACCCCCTGGAAAAACATCTTTTCTGCTGAGGAGTGCCTAAAATGTGGAACCATTACACATGTCCTAAGATGCCCACAACAGAAGGTGCAATTAAAAATGAAACTCATTAAAAATGCTGGCAGGAACCTCAAGAAGGCCAGGACAATGATGAAGTGGGTGCCTCAGTGAGTTTCAGGGAGCCCTGCAAAGCAGCTTGTGTGTGCAGCAGCCCTGTGCTGTCCCCCAGCCCTGCTCTAGCTCTGAAATCTCTCAGGGTCAGCACAGCTCCAGTGTCTGGTAAGGAACTGCTCCCAGTACTGAAGTGCTGCAAAAATACCACACCAGAGAGGTTTCACCTGTGTAAGAACAGGTCATGCACCAAACACATTCTGTGAGACTTTTAAACATTCACAGCTCCGCCAAATGGTATCTAGGTTTTTTTCCAGCACAAAGCTGGATGCTGCTCCTTCACAAGCGTTCTCCCACAAGTCAGTAAAAGCTCCAGCTCTCCCCTGCAATGGCTGCACATCTATGTGAACTAGATCAAGATGGTTCTTCACTGTGAAAGGGGTTTGTTGGGTTTTGGTGAGGGGAGTTTCTTCCTTTTTCTTACCCACACACTTTTAACAACAGCTGAAAATTATTGCATAGTGTTAGGGAAAAAATCACCCTGGGCAAAGACCAAGCTGGGAATGTTTCAGTCTCAAGATGACTGTTTCTCAAAATAATGAGCATCTGAACACAGTGCTGGAATCTTAACTGGAGTACTTTGGACCAAGCACCTTTCCTACAACAGACATTCCTGTTTATTACCTCTAATTTCATTATGCTTTACAAGTTTATTCAATTTTCCATTTAAATATGCCTTATTACTTTCAAGATAATGTGTCAAACTTTGATATAGAAAATGCCAGGTGCATCCTGCCTGTCATTTTTATTTTTCCCTAAAATAAAAAGCCTTAAAATTGTAATTTTCCCCACTCTTGTACATTACACAGTTAAATGGGATTTTTAAGACAGTCATCCTTATATCTACAATTTTATCCCCTTACTACTCAAGACTACATACTATCTGAACTGATATATATATATATCTATATATATAAATAGTCACAGGTTTAATTTTCTTGCAAGTATCCTTAACAGCTGACTCAATTTATAAAAAAATCAAAAGCATGAAGAATTTGAGGTATGATTTTAAACTCTTGCAATTTTTTAACATACTAGGTTACATTTTTTGATTTTTCAAATACAATACACTATCATTTAATAATTAATTAACTTAAACATTTATTTCTGCAACAGTCCAACCATTTCTTAAGCTACATATTCCTATCTATAGGAACACAGAGTATAGTAAATACTTAAGGAAAATATCCCTGAAACATCCCTGAAAGAGTTCTACAACAAAGGATTTTCTGTCCTTCCACTAACTTTAATCACTACATTCCTTCACTCCTCAGAATCTGTTGTTTGAGCTCCAGTACAATTTGTCTGGTTTTGGTTGTACTATTCCTCAAACAATTTCTCTCCAGTAGCACCAGTTCCAGTCTCTCCTATGCTAAGCTGGGGACACATCTGTTTTAAACCTTTATATTTTGTTAGATCCTGTAATAGCGTGTGGCAAATTTGCCAAGCCAAATGTCAGCAAAGCCCATTTGAGCAAAGGGATTTCTGAGGCACAGACAACTGGGCAGGATCAGCACTACTAGAGCTGGCAACTTATCAGAGTGTCAGTAACTTACCTGTAATGAGATCAGGAAAAAACTCGGAAAAATATCCCCTAAGACCTGTTCTTTTATTATCAATCTTCATTTTATTTTGGAGCAGGGCAACTATGAACAATCACCAATCTTCTCAAGCATCAGTATGGGTGAGAAGAGCACGAGTCAAAGAGCTCACTGGCTTCACTCAGGGGCTCCTCAGCTCAGGAGCACCCAGTAGAACATCCTTGCTCCCAGGGCCTGGAGAGAAAGATGGGATAAGGTATTTTCCCAGGCCCTTTGCTCATCTAAGTGGGGGTTTACTATACTCCCCAGATTTCTAGGATCTTCTCCTTTCCCCCTGAAGTAAAACACTGTGTGAGGACTCAAAGTGATGTTTGAATCAAGATCAGAGAATGTAAAACACAGTGCAAGCCTGTGTGGAGCTCAGTCATGTCTAGAATAACAGAGTGGACTAATAAGAGCAGGAAACCTGTTGAGCTGTGCTTTGGGCCAACTGATAGGAACACTGGCATATAGGAGGAAACTCAACAAAGAGTGTGCTTTTTTAAAATCATGCACTGGAAAATAAGAGTGCAAGCAGCAACTCCCAAAGGCTGTGCTGCCCACTGTAACACAGAGCTCAGTGCTGGACTAGAATGTGAACCAACTGCTCTGCTTTTCACATGGCAGGTATCCAGTAAACCTCTTGGAAAATACCCTTCTAAAATCTTCCGTCGTGTCTGAGCAATACAACAGCTATGTGGATGGTGAGAACTCTCCATGGCCGCTGCAACTTTGTGTTAGTGCAAGGGGAGTCTGATCAGGAATTTTATCTGCACCAACTTCTCTGTGCTTCAGGAGTTTCAAGCAGAGCACGGCCTTTTATTACTTTTATTTCTGTTCATCTCTGGCACAACTTGAAATCTAAATTAATTAAAAAACAGTACACCAGAATTGCACCAAGAAGATGGAAGAAGTTCCTGGCTGGTCTATCAATGAAGCCAGCTGAAGACTGAGGCACACAGAATGTCTCATCTTCATGGAAGTGAAGAGTGATAGTATTTCATACCATAAAACCTCGTATCAGCCTAAAGCATTTTCCCTCTTTTTTCCAAAATAAGTATTTCTGGTTTTTGGTAAAATTTCTCTGGTTATATTTCGTTAGCACAAAACTTCAGAATAGCAGAAATTTTAAGTGCATTTAAAATAGCAGTTAATCAGAAATTCTAGTAAGAGGCTTTATTAACTAGATTATTCCAAAAGAAAATGCCCAGATTTTGATACCAGTCCTCTAGCATTCTTATGGGAAATCTGCATCTTGAAACTGCCAGCCTCATTTGAGGAAATGAGGCGAATGTAGCAATCTACTAAAAATCATTTGGCTGTAATAAGTAATTTTAATCAAATAGTTAGAGAGAATGGCGTTGGAGTTAATGTCTGAAGTGTCATAAACAGATGGGAAATGTGCAGTGTAGCGACTGGTTGTGCACTTTTAACGCAATTTCCTCTTCTGCAGTCTGGATTGTGGTTTGATCAAGTCTAAGTGACATGACAAAAACAAATTTAATTTATTCTGAAACTATATTCAACTAAAGAATACACAATACAGCTAGTATGCTACTCTGCTGGAAAGTGAGGTTTGAGGCACAGTAAAACACTGGGAATAAAAATAGCCACACGCCCACCACCTTCTTCCCCTTGAAAGTTGTGGGGGTGGTGCTGGGGGTTCACTTGCAAAATGGAAGCTCCACTGGGGATGCAAAACAAGCTTGAATTTAAATAATCTACATATTTTCTATTTTAGATTGAACTATAGCAAAATCGCTACTGCTCATTTGTGCTGCAGATCAAGGGAACAACGCACCACAGTGTGGGGACAAAATATTTCAAGCAATTTCTCAGACACTGACAAGTAGTAAATTAGGGAATCTTGTAAGTACAATACAGTAGTCATCCCCTTCTATTGATCACATATAATTTACATCTTACAAAGATGTGAATTCTTGCATTCTCACTCCACAAGGAAAATCTCAATGATTTATTCATTTCAAATAAAAAATAGAAGGTAGATGAGAAGAATTACTTCACAGGCTGTAGCTTTCTCAGGGCACTAGTGCTAGGCTCTTCTTTCGCACTGCCCGAAGGGCCTTTGTGTGCAAGTCCCTCTAATTAACAAGGTGAATCATGCAGCAGTTCCCTAATTAGTGAACATGACAAGCCAATGGAAACAAGCAGACAGACCTGGCACACAGCTATGGTCAACAAAAGGCACAGCAACACACCATTAAAAAATGCCTATTTCATGTAAATAGCAAGAGAACTAGCATAATACTTAATTTTCCTTTTCATGTTTTATGCTTATTCCTCATTTATTGCAGATATAAATAACGACACAATAAATCAAGGTTTCCAACTGCAAGTCATACCACCTCTCCAAAATCAAAGACTACTTATCCTAAGTGAATAAGCATCTGCTCAAGGGGCTTTATTTGTTTTCTCTGTTGTTTTTCTGCTTTAAAGAACTGCAGTTACATTATACGCTTAGGACTTTAAGAATCCATTAATTAATTCTATTCAAAATTATTTTTTCTTGAAATCCTTTTTCACCAATAGATGAGAAGAGTGCAATAGTTGCACTATTATTGCAGTATAAAAAATGCCTACATTCCCAACATGTCATAATTTCTACCTTTTGTATGAGAATAAATAAATAATATAAGTGAATAATCAAAGAATCGGATTTGCATTAGAAAGGAAATGAGATTATCTAAAATGTACCTCCTTACCTTCCTCTTTCCAAGTAAAATATTTTTACTCTTTCACTCTTCCTTCTGCTTTTCCTAAAAACACTAATCCCACCTCCAAAACAACACAAAGGGGTTAATTAATTTTCAACTTATTGCATATTGAACTTTTGATTTAGACTTTTAAAATCCTTCAACATATTACAAGTCTAAAATGTGTGTCACCACCAGCAAAATATAATTCTTCACAGAAAAACTCTACTACATTTTTGCTCTTTCTTGGCATATTATCATAAGTAAGGAGAACTACAGATCATATCCTCATTACATGCTCCTCTTTCTCACAATCTTGGGGGAAAAAAAATCTGACTTTCCTCTTTGAATTGTAAGAGTAGAAAGGTAAATCTTCCTTATGTTGTAAAACTAGTGTTCAAAATACTAATGTCTAAAAGACGCACATTTTGCTGACCAGTCCAGTTTTAAAAAGATGAGAATTAAAATACTGTCCCCTAAGACATAACTGTTCTATATCCCCTTAAAGGTTGTTTTTTTGGCTAGAAATTTGAAGAATATGTAATGATGTTCCATTACAGAACTGGTCAGCTGTTTCAAAGTGGTTTTAAATGCACAATAAACTATCAGGGATGACAAGGAGAACATTGGAATCACTACTGTTTGCTGTGCTCATTTTCCCCTTCTTGTTTGGGTGCACTTCCCAACTTGTCTCGGATCTGTATAACAGATCCCACCCAGCACGACCCTGCCTCGGACAGCTCCAAACCCAGGCTGGAAGTATCCTCTTTTAACATCAAGGCACAATGGATAATCTGCTAACAAGTGAGCTCTGCTGTGCCATATGCAGGCAGGAAGGGCTCAGCAAACAACCTGTCACAAACACTTACTGTTGCACAGAGCACTGAGCGGAGCCAGGGCTCTGCACGGCGCTGCTCACTCCTGCACACGCAGCTGGGCTCCACGGGCCTGCTGTACAGCCTGAACACAGCCCTGCAGCTGCAAGCAAGGCAAGGGGATGGCAAACACACACCACACCCAGAAATCAGCAAAAAATCACAACGTTCGGTTGGTTGCGACTGATTTTCAAATAAATTGCATACACATACACAGGTTATTTTATATATACAGTTGCAAAAGGATTTCGCATTTAAGCAAAAATGTTAGGTGCAGCTGATTACAATAAATCCTAATTGTCCAAAGGAGTTGTTATGATATGAGATTATATCTAACACCAGAGGGACAAATTCTGTCTGTTTTGAATATTGCTACTGATGTCAGTAGACTTGTTCCATAGTTACAGTGGGGTGGCAGAAGAATTCAGTTATAACATTTAAATGTAAGGGACACACATTTAAGAAGTGACGGGAGCAAAAACGCACTCAGAGGTGCATTTTATTTGACAGGGCAAAAATAAAATTCTCCAACACAAAACAGTCAGATCATTCTCATATTTTCTACATAGCCTACCGCATGTCCTCAGCATGCCTGCTAAGGCACACGATTTCTTACCCATTGGATTTAGGATGTTTGTTTTTACTTCCCAGAAATTATTTCTCCACATGGCTAGATGGACAGATGAACCTTTTTTAACTGAGGAATTCTTTTTAAAGCTTCAGTTAAAATTACCTGAGGATATTTATGAAATGTACGTTTAAGATTTTTTTCTTTTGTATAGCTGAGCAGATTACAGAAATCAATACATATTGCTATGTTAACAGTAGTATCCATTGACAAATTTAAGAAATATATGCATTTTAGATAACATAACAATGTACAAGGTATTAAAATATTATAGTAGCTCTCTATCCAAATCATCAAACAAATACAGAACAGAACACTGTCACATATTACTGAAACCCAGCACCTTGTACTGAGCACCATGACTGCACACAAAACACACAGAAGTTTAATTCAATAGTTAAGCATATTTCACCTCTATGTCAATTACCCAGATTAAACACTGACAAAGCAGGGATAAAGAAATGGTCTCAGGAAACTTTGCCAGTCTCTCTTGGCCTAAAGTTACCTTTCTCCTCTGCTAAAATTCAGAGTATTGCTTGATTTCTGCACCCTAAAATAAGGTACAAGTTTTCAATCTGAGACTTAATTACAAAAGCTCATAGGGTGAGCTAATGGAGCTCCATATTTTTTAGGTGCTTCCCTGCAACCTGAAGGTCTGTATCACTCTATCTTTCAGTCACCTAGATCACTAAAAAGGTAAAAACAGCAAAAAGATGCAAATACTTATTTCTTAGAGGGAGGAAGAAATCATCCCATATTTTTGTTTTGAGACACACACAAGAGATTGCTGAACATACTGCCTAAGAAGGAAAGACTAGCAAATGCTGATGACAGACCATTATTAAAAGAGAGAACAATTTTGCTGAATACTGAATTTACTGTTCCTCAAAATAGGAAGCTGAACGTAGTTGACTTAATTAAACAGCAGCATATTCAGTGAAGTGATGATGTGTATTCAATAACCTTCATAATCATTCCCTGTCAGGACAGACATCCTGGAAATTCTGCAGGTATCCCTGAGAGGAGCCCATCTCACCTGTCCAGAGCTGGCAGGTGCCAACTACAGCCACTGAATGCTGAGCTGCCTTAAAACTAAGGGCTCTATGAAAACACAGCTCACACTTTCTCAGAATCTAAACACAGATTTTGAAAATAAATAGACAAAATTATCCTATTTCACATAAAAACATGCTCTCTTCTCACCAATTTCACCTCTAGTATGTTTCTAGTAGAGTGAACACTCTGCTCCTCTCCTGTTGTCTTGAACAGAATTAACACCTGAGTTTAGCACTTATGTTTTATTTTCCCATTGAATATTTTTGACACTTTCCTAAAGCTTACTTAAATTATCTGACACGCTTGCCAGATATGAGCACTTCTGCCAGGACAAATATTTTTATTATTATGATTTTTATTTTTTTTTAATAATAGATTTCCAAGCACCTCACCACATGAATATGGCCTTTGGCCATTAAGAGACATCTTCAGAATCTACAGGATGTTATTTCTGTTTCAAGAATACAAATGTCTGTTCTGGATATAAATACATTTTCTACTTGTGGAGGGAAAAGACACAGCAGTGTAAGAGGCATGCTCTGTACTTCATGGCTGTGCAGAGTCAATAAACTCATGAATTGTAATTGCATACACTGTTTTTCAGCTTTCTTCCCTTCAACCCTATCCAATACTGAGGCAGCAGTTTTTAGGAAGCTGTAACACCTCAGTGTACAGACACTCATCAGCATGAATGCATATTAACATACCTTCCTGTTCCAGGAAATCAGGTATTTATGACCATTTCCATGGAAATCTAGAAGTTATGCACCAATTCAGCAGTAATTTGAAATATTAAACAAAAACAAAACTCTTACAAATCATTATTCAACTACCCAATAACATTAAAAATGCATTAATACCTTTCAAGTGTTTACATTTTAGAGAGAATTATTCCTACCTTTAACAAACATTTGAGGGGAAAACAGTCTATATTGCAAATAACAATAAGAAATTTAATTTATTTAAAAGATTACTGCTACTACTGCAGGGTAACTACTTTATCAGGGTATGTTGAGCAGTATCTCATTATTCAGCTAAGATGATGTAACACTTTCACAGGCTGAAACACTGTTTTTGAACAACAAGACTAAACTAAAAATAGGAAATAGATGCTAACACACCTTTCATGACCCCTGCATGTTACTGCCCAGCCACCTAGCTTGCAGTTTAGAGAAGAGTTGCATAAAAGCTAGGTACAGTCAGAAATGTTGAGTGTTCAGTTAACCAAAATGGACACTTTTTACCCTACTGTTAATGGTATTAAATCTTCTCAAAAATGGGCTGGCAAGGAAGTTTTAAATTACCCTCTGTTTAAAATTTTACTACAGCATTTCAACTTTTGCTTTAACTGTGCTCCCATGAACTCTTTCATCTTCCACTACCAGGTTAGAAACAGATCCCAGATTTTATGAGTAGCGGGAAATCCAAACATTCCAAACAAAAGTATACATTCTTGCGGGAACACAGGACATGTGAACACCCACCCAGAGTGCACAGCAGCGGGAGGTCTGTGTGTGTGTGCACAAAGAGGAGCCGGGGCAGGGACACAGGAGCCGGGGTGTGTTAGCCCCAGGGGACAGGGACACTGGGAAGGG
>QUSF01000059.1:2342166-2412738 GCA_003676055.1 Chloebia gouldiae
CCAGGGGACAGGGACACTGGGAAGGGGCACTCTGGAGCCGGGGTGTGTTGGCCCCAGGGGACAGGGACACTGGGAAGGGGCACTCTGGAGCTGGGGTGTGTTGGCCCCAGGGGACAGGGACACAGGGAAGGGGCACTCTGGAGCCCGGCGCTCCGCCTCGGTGCCCTCGGGGCAGCGCATGTGACGCGAGCCCCGCAGGATCCGGGGGCAGATGAAAGCTGGCAGCTGTGGCCGCCTCGGGCGCTGGAGGCTGCCAAACAGGGCTTACAAACACGTTGGCTCGGCAGCAGAATTAAAGCCCTCATTCAGGTTTGTTTTGGAGTAAGAAAGCAACGCGCACAGAGGGGATGGGGGAAAATTTGCCCTGCAGGCTCAAGCCTAAATACACCTTGACCTCCCCCCACCCCCGCGAGCTGCTATAGAGTAGAGCAGGCTTGACTAAGGGACCAAATAATCTAAATAATAATTCATGTTGCTGTCCAAGCAACCTCCTCAGTTTCTGACAAGCAGACACAGCTGACATTTGCTGCCCTCTACTTATTAAACAGGCAATCATATTCTAAAGTGCGGTTATTCAGCCAAATTAGCACCAAAGTAAATCTGTTGCAGTATTCAAATAAAACAGTTAGGTGATTTTTTTCCACATTCATAGCTTGCTCTAAACAGGTTTTTTTTCTCCCCCCATCCATCTATGCCAGTGTGATAAATTGTTCCTAACAAGGTTGTTTCTACCTGAGGAAGACCCATATTTAGACAGAATATCACAGAAGCAAAAGGAGAACTGCAAATTCAGTCTTGACCTCTCCTTTGCACAAACTCATCTGATACAGTATACACAGAGAGAGATAGAGATATTTATCAGATATTTAATCAGATTTTAAAAAAATATTATTTTTTTCAGAAAAGGAAGTACCAATTGCATGCATTCCTCGCTGCTTCTTCTGGAACCTCTGGATGCAACTGTCAGTATTCAGGACAGGCAAACTCAAACCACCCTTATCACAAATCTTACGTGCCAAACCTGGAAAACAATAGCCCCTTTATCTGTCCACCAAGCTTGGCTGTCCAGGCATACAAAAGGGATTAGAAACAGGAGATTGCCACCCTCCACTTGTTCAAAATCAAAACGCAGTAGCACTGGTTATTCCTACAGACATGGAAGGAGAACTACAGATCTGAAGGTCTGAAGATTTTACTGTTGCCACCTCCAAAACAAATTCATTTTACAAGAGGAAGTTCCTGCTGGAGTATTTTGGTGAAATTCAGAAGAGCAAAGTCACCTTCAGCTTCAGAAATTCTTTGCATAAAGCTTTACCATTCTAAACCCAAGTTCTGGAAATTCACATTTAGTCCTGTTGCTGTATAATGAGAGGCTACTTATTTCAACAACCTTGTGCTGTGTTAGGCAGGACTCCACCAGGGTGTGTGTGCTGGAAGGCGATGGAGACAATAGGGATGGCTTTCCTCCTTACTACCTTTTTGCTTAAAAAAAGTGAAATCCATTAGGTAGAGCAGACTTTGTAATAGGTACTGCTCTTCTGGAACTGTTCAAACATAACCCAAATATATTTCACACCAGAGCTAAACTCTACTTTGAGAATCAGTTTTGAGTCTTCCTCACTAGTTTGACTTGAAAATTAAAAGTACACAGTTACTTATAATTTTGTTAGGAAACATGAGAAAACAAGAAATAATCACAAAAAGAAAAGCTAACTTTTACAGGTGTATACAACTCTGAATTGTTTCACGCCCCCCATTCTCAGAGCACTAAATGGGAAGCCTTTTGATAGCAGGGTAAAAAAATCACTGTTTCATTGGTTATGAATAGCTGCAAAAGCCTCAAACAGCAGATGGCACCAGGACAAATACACTTGTCATACAAGATCTAAGGAAATTACAGTGCTGTTAGGTTAATTTGAAGGTTGATACCTTTCAAATGCTCAATGAGACATCAGCTAAACAAGAAACAAGTGGACAGCTTGCTTTCTTGTTCCTTTCTCTTGTCACACCCACAGAACCTCAGAATGGTTTGGCTTGGAAGGGAACTTCAGGATCCTCTCATTCATGGGCAGGGACACCTTCCACTGCCCCAGGCTGCTCCAAGCCCCATCCAGCCTGGCCTTGGGCACTGCCAGAGACCCAGGGGCAGGCACAGCTTCTCTGGGCACCTGTGCCAGAGCCTCTCCACCCTCACAGGGAGTTTTTTACTAATATCTAACCTAAACCTACTCTCTGCCAGTGTGAAGCCATTCCCTCTTGTCCTGTTGCTCCAGGCCCTTGTAAATAGTCTCTCTCAGTCTTTCTTCCAGGTACAGGAAGGTCACAATTAGGTCACCCTGAAGTTTCTCTTCTCCAGGCTGAACAATCCCATGCTCACTGTCCCATTTTGTTTTGCATAAGCTCCGGCTCTCCAAGCCATGCAACCTCATTTTTCCTGCTTACAAACACGTCCATTACAAAGCCTCCCAGATGTGACAGAACTTTGTGAGGAACAAAACATGGATGCCATACATGGATCCTTCTCACATAAGGCATGCACACTGGTGTAAACCAAGTTCTAAGAATTTGTTTTCTAGGTAGCAAGTATAAACAAAAATAAAGGAGTGTTCTTACTTTTTACTGTAAAGATGGTGGCATAAAAAAGTTTGCTACTTAAAAATGGCTGTGTATTTAGCTCCTCTATTAGTAAAACAGCATTTCCCTTTACAAATGCTAAACCAAATAGTTTTTATCAGTAGTGAAAAATAAGCATTCATGTTAACTAAACAATAGCTGGGCAGTATGTGTATGCTGGAATAATGCATCACAACAGAATGCCACCAGCTTGATTATGTAGAAGGAAATTATTGTGTTGGACAACATTGGATTTAATTTCGATTTCTGGTAGACTAATATGATAAGCTTAGGTCAAGCTTGGGTTAGAGAGAAGACAAAAAAAAAAAACAACAAAACCCAGCCCTTGACTCAGCTCTAATATACATTTTCCTAAGAAGGAATAAATAATTTCAGCTGGAAGACAGCACGGCCATTCCTCTGATCCTACAGCATTTTTCTGTCAATTATCTAGTTTCTGACTCTCTGTACAGCAAGAGTGACGCCACAATTCAACTTCAACCAGACAATTTGCCACAACTTCTGCTCTAAGCCCAGGAGGACAGGGTGGAATTGTCATCACCTTCAATTTTACACAGATATATGCAAGACGTTCTGCTGAATAGTAAGACTGCTATTGAACAAAGTTCTTCAGGACTTGCAGAATTTATCACAGGGCAATACCTTATCCTTGGAAACACAGGAAGTCTGGAAGACTTACACACGAAGATCCATATGTAATAAACTTATTTCTGGTTATCAAGTGCCTTGTTTCCCCAGCACCATTTGCACATGCAAATGTAATGCCACTCCTGTCCTTGGTTATAAGTTTTGTAATCAACTTCAGTCATCAGAATTTGGGACTGTTACCATAAAATACCTATACATCTAAAGTAATAACTGCTAAAAGTAAAAAAAAAACAAAACAAACCCACAGCTAACAAGAGCAGTAAACTTAATAATGCAGCAGGACTTCCAGGAGAGTATTTTGACTGGTAAGACAGGGCCACTCCTCTCTGAGGTGCAAGTTTAGTACTAACATTTTAGGTCACTGCAGTAACTCTGTAACTTCAGAAAAAGCCTGTACTCTGAAGCCAAATCCAGATTAAACCAGATGGGAATGGTCAAAGCATTTTTCTGGGTACAAGGAGACCTGTAGTACAGGAAAAGTCTAAAAAAAGTGACTGTTATCTGACTTTGTACACATATTGACAAAAATGTTTGCACTCCTTCTGGATCACAGCTGTAGCATTGGTAACCTGATGCAGAAAACTATTAATGAAACAACTCTGTTCTGAGGAATCATTGTTGCTTAAACATTGCTTCATCATTACTTCAGGTATCACATTTATAGCTTTTCCTTCTTTCCACTTACTGACGCTCAGATGGGTTAGGAGCTATGCGGAAATTTAATTTAAATTTCCTGTTCAAGTGCCCCATTTCTCAGTGGACTGTGTTATAAGAAAGCAATTTAAGGTAAGAGTGTTGCTTTTGGATCAATATTTTTATGTCAGGCATGATAAAATAGAAAACTTACTTAGACTTCTCATCACTGAGACTGCTTCAGCAGTAAAATATTTAAGGACTTTGGCTTTGCTGAAAAGGTGAATAAATGAGCTTGCCAAACAAAACAAAATCCTTTTCATTTGCTTTTAATTTTCAGTAATTATGATAACTGCAGTAAGCTATCATTTAAATATTTGAAAAGAAACCACTCCTACTAAGTTGATACATCAATATTAGTGCGGAGACAAGATCTTATTTAGGGCAAAACTGTTTTTCTATAGTAGTCACTAATAAATGATGCTGAAGTTTCAGTAATTCTGCTACAAGTTAAGTTCTGGGGGATTGAAAACCTCTAAGGCAATGTTAGAACCACATAACATACACATCACAGGATGTACATATTTCATTATTCTGAAGAGAAGGATCCTATAGCTTTTTCTAGAACTCCACCTGCTAACAGCCCCCATATTTAACTGCATATAACTCAGAAAAGGATACAGGGCAAAGTGTAAACCTCAGGCCAGCAAGGCTCTTGTTGCAGAGGACACTGCAGACGTGGGGGTGGCAGCACCAAGGCCGGTGGTTGGCACAGTGAAGAGCCTCTGCCTGTGGAGCTCCTGCAGGAGCTGAGCATTCCCACAGCTCCCGGCCAGGGCACCACCAAGGACCTGCCCAGCCCCGGGCAGCTGGGCCAGCTCTGCTGACAGGGCCACACAGAGGGGCTGCCTGGTGCCTTCCCCAGCACCCAAAGGCTTCTGTTATGAGTATCAGCAGGTCAGAGACTTCCCTTGCACGGCTGGTGAGCACATCTGAGAACAGATTCCAGCGGGTGCTATCTAACCTGATCTGGGACCTGCATACATGGTGTCTGGCTTATTCATTATTGTGCCATATTCTTGGTTGGTGATGACACAAAATTTGAACCAAGTTCATCTTTCAGGATCACCCTCACCTACTTGGCTTTTAATTTAAAAACATTTTTTAGGCAACAGACTCTGATATGCAGAATACCCCTGACAGAATGGATGTTAAGGATCTTACCCTCCCTGCCTTTCCTTTAAACCATTTCTATTATTAATTACTAGGTGTTGACTCAGATATTCCTAATCTCAATCTATTCCTATTCAATCTATTCCTACTATTCAGCTATATGGCCTGTCTTACTTTCTATTTAATGAAACTTTTAAAGGAAATTAGAGAACTCATAATTTTTTTTAACTTACATTTGTGACTTATAGACGACATAAATCAGTGTATTTCCTAAAACTCGATTTTAAAAGCTTTAGTCATGTTTTGTTCATTGAAGCTTATCTGGGTTAGTTTAGCAAAATTTAAAGTTTCAGTGACTTTCTAATCACTCTTCAACAACGGCCATCTCTGCAAAAACATAACTATGTGCTGGATAAAATAGAAATCTCCACTGCTTATTATTAATACCCTAGTATTAATATCAATAATACCTAGTATTGATTACAACAATTAATAAAAAAGTTAATTAAAATCATTAATTAGAAAAAAAATTAGGAAAGTTATATAATTTCCAACAAAACAGACACTGCTCACAAATTATGCTATTTCTTACATTAAGTTGTACCAAGTCAGACATATAAGAATTTGTTACAAAGCAACAAGTAATAGCTGAACAGCATAATTTTTCCCTGAAATAGTATCAATGGAAAATATTTCAAACCGTTTATTAAACAGGTATACCGTTGAAACAATCACATGCTGTCCATTGAAAAAACACTGCACTAACTTAGAAGGGTGAAAGCAAATGGAGAGTTCTGAGCAAGACAATCCTCCCAGGTAGATCTTGCTACTGCTTTTACTCAAGGCAAATTTGAAACAGGTTAATACCAAAGCAAAGTAAGTCACTCAGACTGAAATCGGAGTGGGTTTTCACTGCCTTAAGTAAAACAGTGCTAGTCTGGGTGTGAAGGAAACCTGAGTGTTATGTCTTGTCTCTGCAATAAGACCCCTGTGTAGATGGGGCTTCCTTTTGTTTGGATAAGAATTTAAATGCAGTTTAAACCTGATTTATGCCAATTTGGTTTAAACAATATGCAGAGTGGTTTGAAGACTGGCTAAATGGATCAAGATATAAATGAATCAAGATGGAATTACAGAGAAAAAACCATAATCTTCACCTAATCAAATTAATTTTAAAATGTGTTCAAAGGATTTCACTTACATTGTCTTTAAGGCACTAAGAAGCAAAAGGAAACTTTCAACTGATAGACGTTCTATGAAAGAAATTGAGCTAATCTTTTTTTCTTCTTAAATTAGAAAGAAAAACAGAGCGTTACAGAATGAAGACTCCAAAATATCCATGAAGGAGAATGTTCTGGAACGAATACCCTTTCCTAGTTTTCTTTCTTTCCTCTTCATCCTATTATCCTTCTATTGGTACCTTTATTTTTCATTCTAAGACAGCATTTCCCAGAGTTCTTTCGATGTTTTGAATAGGTTTTTTTCCTTTTAAGGGAAGATTCAGAAGACTTCAAATTACTACTTTTGGTACTTCACTTTCTCTCTGATTTCTGTCAGTAGTGTCACTGTTCAAACTTATTAAAGCCTGAACCATTATCCATTGTCAGAACATAATAATGGTATTAACAGCTGTTTTACTGAGATGAAGAAAAAAGCTATCTGGCAATCATACCATTAAACAAATAATACAAGCTAGAAGCACTGAATACAAGCTAGAAGTGCTGCAGGTTTCTTGGGTGCCCTCTTGCTGCTTTTTAAAACACTACCTAACACCACTTTACTATAGGCCACAAGAATATCTGTGCCACAAAGGTCTTCAGGCAATATTCAAGACACAAAAATCATGGAATCACAGCTTCAAATCCAGATTATTATTGAAGCTGACAGTATTTTATTAATCAGCTTATACAAAACCTGGAAGAAACACAATTTCTCTCTGAGCTATGGGTCATAAGGACATGTAAGAGTAGCCCACCTGGCAGTGAAGTTTTGAAATTTTTGTTGCTTCTAAACTTTAATTTCAAATGACAAAGCTACGCCAAAGACAGTTTTTCCAACCAACTTTTTATACTATAAAATCTCTCTCTCCAGGGAGATATCTTCTGTTAATGGACAATTGAATGACTGACTGCATGACTGGTGAAGTTACATCATCCCATTGTGAGATGCTCCACCCAGAGGGAGGAGCCAAGCATCCCTACCTGCATAAAATCATCACTTTTTGGGACACCAGAGCAACCCCTTTGCTGGATTCCCAGAGGAGCAGCTTTCTTCTCTGCTGGATTCCCAAAGGAAGACCAGGCCAAGCTACTCCATCACCAGACCTTCAGAGAAAACTGCATCCTTCTACAGATCACCGCTTCAGCAGCATTTCATCTGCCACTCCAGGAGGAACAGCCACCATTCAACTGGACTATTACCAACACCCTGACTCCTCAGGGTGTCAGGTTTCTGACTCCATCACTAGTTTTGTTTGTACTAACTATATTTTTAAATGTTTTTATTTTTATTTAGTTTTTCTCCTAGTAAAGAACTGTTATTCCCATTCCCATATCTTTGCCTGAGAGCCTTTTAATTTTGAAATTGTGGTAATTCAGAGGGAGGGGGTTTCCCTTTTCCATTTCCCAGGAGGCTTTTGCCTTCCTTCACAGACTCCTGTCTTTTCAAACCAAGACAGCCGCCCATACCACCCTTGGCTGTCACTTCCTGAGTTTCCAATGGCCGGGAAAGAATGCCCAGGAAAGCCAACATTGATGCAGCAGCCATGCATTTAACCCCAGCTCTGTTCACTCCCAGCAGCACGGCACCTCCAGTTTTCAGCTCAACAGCCCTTTCTGCCTGCCACCAATTGTTCTCAGAAATCTCATTCTCCCTTTGCATACACTTGCTGCATACAAAGCCCAAATACTATTAAAATCTTGCTTCTTTTCCTGCCAAATCACTTGATTACTCCATTTCATTTCAATACTTGCTTGACAAATCCAGCTCTGGAAACACTAAGGCCTGGTCTAATGTTTACGAGAACTCATTTCAGCAAGTCTTACTACATAATCACAGAATGAAATGAAGACAAAAAAAACTCATCCATGAATTTGGATTTTTTTGACTGTTACATACATAAAATCTGTGTAGCTAACGGGACTCCAGAATACTGCCAAGAGGGAAACAAAGCAGGAAGAGCAGGTCAATACAAAAGAACTTGCTATATGCATTTTTCTGTATACCTTACCTTCCAGTGCATAATTATTACCTGCTAATGTGTATATCCAAACAATTTGGCTAAAAAGAATGGCATCATTTTGCTGAAATTGCTTTCGACTGATGGATATTTTAATCTTTCTAATTGATTTAAGTTACAACCCAATCCTAAGGCATGAGATGCCTTAAGCAAAGGACAGTCACTCATTTATAGCAAATTAAGGTACTCTTAGAGTAACACATCACAGATTCATGGGAAATTATTTGATATTTTTTAGATTATTGTAATTTAGACAAATGAGTGAACAGTCCACTGAATCACAGGATAGAGGAAAATGATTGGCAATTACATTACTTGAAAGAATGCTACCAGAAAAAAATGGTTAAGTAGCACATTTCTAAGAAAGCGACATTTTACAAAAAGACAAAGGCATATATTTTCCACCAAAATCTAGAGCTGCTGTCATCAACAACCAACAAAAGCTACAGCTACCTAAAATGGAAATGAAAATGTAATGTATGGAAATATTCTCTTATAAAATCTCCTTAGGCTTCACATGTATTAATGTATTAGTTTGCAAACATTAAGATCAAAGGCGAAGCAACAAATACATCCTAAAAAGTTTTTAGTCAGATTTTTATTAACGATATACAAGTAGCAAGGCATAAAAAATTAATATGTTCAAGCCTTGAAATGTCAAGTGTAATGATCTCTAGCTCTGCTTACCTCCTTTGCTTTTTGTTTCAGTCTAGCTTGCTCTGGGTCTTCTTGCTTTGAGCGACTCTACATGTTAAAAAAAAATGGGGAAAAAAGGTTAACAGATGGTTTAAGAACCCCTCATCTGTTGCAGTAAGTTAAAAAATAGCTAAGAAATAGGAACAGGAATCAAGGTATCAAACATGGGACACTTAAATTGACAGAAGTGCAATTTCAAACACATGAGCCTCACCCAAAATGAGGTTAAATGCTCAGTTGCAAATGAGATCTAGTCAAGATTTCAATTAAAAAAAACCAACAAAACAAAACCAACAGCAACAACCAAAAAAACCAAAACAAACAAAAAGAACCCAACCAAATCCAAAACAAAACCAAACCCAACCTGTTTTAGTCAATGTGGAAGTTTCCATACAGGTTTAGATTTCAAAAATTTAATACTAACAAATTCAAGCATCCAAGAACAGAAGTTACACCCTTTCCATTAATTGAGCTTTTAAATTTAGGTCCTTACAATCACATATCTTAAAATTTACTGTTTGCAACTGAGTTTGTATTTAGCTCTTGGTAGAGAACATGAAGAAAACCATTGTAGAGATGCCCTTCCAAAAGGTAAATCTTTATAATAAAGATGTTACTGTTCCATATGAGCTCACTTTGAGTACAGCATAGAAATACACTCTGTAAAACCCATTAATGCACTACTAATAATATTAATGTTGTCAATTTTAAAACTGGATAAATATTGCTAAATGACAACTTTTGTATTTTCCTCCAAAACCAGGAACAGCTCTAAAAGCAGATAATGTAATTATAATAACAATCTGTAACATTTCTTTAGACACAGAGCATTTTGTAACCACATGTTAAAAAAACATTAAATTTGTATTTGTGCTCACTACACATTCTCAGACTGATGGAATTCAAAATTCAAGAGGCAGATAATACACACATTATACTTTTACAAATGTGTGATAGGTCAGCATTCAGCAAATGTTGCATAAAAAGTTGTAACAAGCTCCAATAAAACTTGTGACATCCATGAAAACTGTTGTGCCTGATACCTGAGAGATGTGGTAGTTCTACTTCAGTATTTCTTTGAGATTTAAAGTGATATCATTTACCCAACTCCTAAAGGAGTGTGTGTGCCCTCTCCTATCTGTCACTCTCTGCTTGTTGCTATGCTGAAGGCAGACCTGAAACTTGAAACAACATTTGTTTGCAAACTTACACATTCTCAGATTTTTTTCCAGTGTTTAAAATTTTCATACTATATTCTCCTCAGAATTCAAAAATCCATTAAAAAAACCAAAGGGAGATAGGTTTTAAGGTCTTGCACTTAAAAGGGTCATGTACTATTTCTGATACACCTGGAGAGTGCCTTGGCTTGATTTGGCACAGAATTCCGTATCCTTTCTCCTGCTCATTTTGTGGGTTTGGTTGGTTTTTTTTTGAACTGGGATAATGTTTTTTCAGCTAATATAGAACACCTATAAAACACAGTCCTAATAACACAGAGTGACATTAAACAATAATGAGATTTTTTGATTTTTTGATTTAACTCTTCCACTGTGCACATCAGCTTCACCTTCCAACAACATCTACAGGTGCTTTTGTGTCTGTTGGCATAAGAAATGCTTGGAAAGGACAGTGTCTGCAGCAACTGAATGCCAAACTGAAATCTGAGATAGTCAATGACCAAATCAGACTCTCATGTTGCAGTTGTGCCAACCAAGAAGGAAACTCCACCCCAACACAGGCTGAGGTTCCTTCTAACTGCTGTGGCCAGACAAAAAGAAAAATGTAGATAATGTGACCTAGTTAATGTTCAAAGGACAAAAAACATATGTGGGTCTGAGAGCTGGGTTTCTAATCAACACGGCAATTACTAAGAACTTAATTGTATTTATACCTATTAGGTTAAAAACCAAAGTAACAAACCCCAGTCAGTGAGCTGCTTATCTAGGAGATGGGCTCAGGTCAGTATTTATGAACTGAGCTGAACAAGGTCCTTGCTGTCATTTTGCAAGAACAATTCAATCACTGGAGCCTCAGTTTCTCCAGTATGATGTATGGAAAAGCATATTTAGCATTTCATGGGTTTTGATGATAAATTTATAAATGTACAATGAACTTCTATTGCCTTGTGAGCCTCACAGTGAAAGCAGTACAGAAACACAAAGTACTGTTACACAACTGTATGAAGCTGAAAATTCGCCAAATGCAAAGTACAAGTTAAAAGCACGTCAGCTTTAGGAAGAAGCAGAGTGTCCTGAGAGAATCCAACTAAGACTTCTAATATTATTACTAACTTTCTACAAGGAAATGATAGAATCCTGGAAAACATACCAGATGTATGTAGTGTTTGGGGACAGTGTAAGAAAAATTAAAGCAGGAGATGCAAAGTAACATTGCAATTTCCTGGGCTCCATAAGTGAAGGAAAAACTCTGCAAGTGCTACAGAGTAAAGTAATACATTCAAAAGTTGGGTCTTTTTCTTTCTTCCCCAGAAACTGACCAAGTAAGAGCAGATCTGGAGTTCAGGACAATCTCAACAAGCAAAAGCAAGTAGTGTACTCTGTGTAAACCTCCAGCTTGTTCACAGTAAACATACCATAAACATTACTGCAGAGGTGAAAGCAGGTACTCAACTCCTGAACAATATCAAATACATGAATCTTGTTTCAAAAATTAAGACCTAAAATACCAGGTGAAGTTAAATATATAACTCAGATTGAAGGTGAAGACAGAACTATTTCTACATTTAGAATAATGCAATGATTTTCTAATTATTGCTTGAATCCATTCCAAAGAGCTTTTCCAAAGAATCCAGCTAGTTCTTGTTTCAAACAAGCAGAATTCAAACTTAACACTGGATGTATCACTACTACTAAAAAATTAAAGGAATTTAACTCTTTTGTGTTCAGAAAAATTTTAACATATTTTTAAAGCATATTTGTAAGACTAAAATATTTTCCTGCTGGTTACCATGCCAGTAAGCTTTAGAAATAAAATCATCAGCATACAGAGGCTAAAATGTATTGAAGGACATGTATAAACATCAACAGTCTCATTAATTCTTCACTTTATGATCAAATATAAATTATAAAAGGCCTCACCAATGCTCATGTAACATGGATTAAAGCAAATATAAGCAAATGCAAATGTCAAGCTTAAGAGAGGTGCCTAAATGAGCTTTAGAAATGTCACTGGATTCTCTTTACACTCCATTCCACATGTGAACATTTCTCCCTTCCTCTGAAGAGTTTGCACAATTTTGCTGCTGCTCAGCTCTTGTAGTGCTTTGTCTACATGTCAACATCACCAAGCAATTATTTTACTATTTTACACTTATTTTTGTCAAGCTACTGACTAATCATTCCCAGCTTTTTTTAAATTGCAGTTTAACTTTTTTCTTCCAGTTGATTCATATTTTGGGTTTTCTCTTCCTTTCTCCTTTATCTCTAACATCCAAATCTTAATATTCAGCACTTCACCTGTTTTGTGACACATTCTTTTCCATAATCTTTTAATGCACCAATGTTTCCTTCCTCTAAAACTTTAGAAACACCCACTAATCAGAGAAGCCACCAAATCTAATATTTTCAAGGACTTTATCACAATTCCTTTGCCTTCCCCTCCCTGTTCATCATGTCTGGATCTGTAAATAAAGCAGGCTGCATTTACATAATGTATTTTCCTGTTGATGAATAAACACCTTTAAAAGCAAGCAAGCTTCCCATAGTTTTGAGAAACCCAGGACTGATCCTAAGCAGATAATATACTTCTAAATATATTAAATGCTGTCTCCTGCTGCGAATGTATTCAGCAAACCAGGTTGGTTAACCTTTCTCCCAAACACTACCTATTTTATTAGACCAGACAACCTGATATTTTAATTGTGAAGAACCAAAGTGCTTTGTGTTAGAGAGTTCTTTATCAGGAAACTGAAAACTGCATAGATCACATTAGGTCTATGGAAATATTGGACTTCCAAAGTATGAAAAGCAGTCTATGTTTAATGTGAGTATTCAAAACAACAAGAAATAAGGGGCTTAATTTACATGTTACCAAACTGCCTAATGTTCCAAACCTCAGTTCTTCCCCTGGCTTCTGTTAAGGCAGGAGGCCACAAAAAGAGACATCTAATTACACACGGAACAGTGTAGTTTTAAGGGTATTCCAGATTTCATAGAATTGTCTTAAATTAGAAATCAACTGTGTTTTTAAAATTATAAAGGTATTTAAACCACACCATAGATACAAACATGCACTATTTTAAAAGAATTGGAGTATACTCTGCATCTGTGAAGATGGAGAGACTAAAAGTACTTCTGATGTGTTTCATTACCACAATTATTCAATACTTGATTTATATTCAATACTTAACTATTAACGTCAAGGCTGCACTGTTGCTACATTTTTGATTGACTAACAAAATAAAGCGTTCTGTTTAGAATTGTAATGAGTTTAAAGTCTCAGTTTGTTACACCTGTGTTGGGAAATGCCTCACAGGGTCGCTCCTGCATTTGGCTACATCTGATCCCAACTAAGGCACTTGCAGCTCTACTGCCCCTTACCAGTATACACACTGGAGGTCTTGAATGCCTCAAATTCATCTTTTTGCATTAAATATTGTTAAGAGTCACAACTGCAGGTGCTGTACTATCAAGAGCCACTGCTGTGCCAACAGTTTCAATTTTATACCTATTTTTCCCTATTGATGACATTAGAACTTCACCCACGGCTGTACCAGCTTATAACTTTCACTTTTAATTAAAGAAATTAAATTGGCAACATGAAACACTTTGCTTTCACGTTAGCTTTGTTAATAAAAAGTGAAAGTTAAAAGCATCACAGCTGAGGGTAAAACGTTGCTCAGTGTAACAACCATGGTGAAATGGAATGCAGAAGCACAGGTCTGAAAAATGATTTATACTAAAATCATTAAAACTGCAGTAACAAATTCCTAAAAATTCATAAAATTATCTCAATGCAATAATTCCCATTTTGCTCTGCTCTCATCAGAAGCGAGTTCCAAGTGCTCATGAAGACAAGAGGCTGCACTGAATCCACTGCTCTCAGTAGAGAGGGAAAGGATGAAATGGAATGCCAGCTGAACTCATCTCAGGGAGCACAGTCATCACAGCACACGTGTGGAAGGAAATCTCCAACACCAAATTTCAGTGATCTCGCCAATAAAAAAGCCCTTCAGCTTATAGTACTACCCAGTCATCCATAAATGCTAATTAACTTTACAAACAACTCTAAACATAATTTTCCATTTACTTATGTTATGTTTTCTTTTAACAGAACACATCTTACTCTTGTGAGAGTTGTATTTAAGATCCCAGAACTTGACAGACTTGTGCTACTAATACATAACACTTAAAATAACAGACTAATCGAATGCATATATTGGAAATTAAATTTCAACACTAATTTTATAATAAAATCCACAGGCATTCAGCCAGTTTGAGCCGATCAATTAACACACTAATTTTAATGTGATGCCCTTTATCATAGATTATAACATAAAAGTATGATTCATTCATTTTTTGAGAGCCAGGATAACCCCAAGCTGTAATTCCTTACTATCACCACTCTCTAAAAAAAAAAATAATTCAGAAATAAAAACAAAAAAGCAACAACAAATCAGCTACAACCTCTTGCTCCTTCTGCTGCCAGAAATACTTCCATTATTAGCCCAGAACTAGAACTTCATTCAACTTGACAGACAACACATGCATCTTCCAGTTCTGGAAACAGCTATGAAAGCAGCAAGAACACAGATTTATTATAGTAAGACCAGTGCTTTGTTGGGTTTGGTTTGGGTTTGTTTTTTCTTTGTAGGTTTGTTGTTTTTCTTTTTTAAAAAATCTGCACGAGACACACCATGTCAAATGTAAAGGTAAATTCCTCAAGTGATTTTAGTCTGGCTTTTGACCTTTCTGCAGCCTTAAGACTCTCCTCAGCTGCCTGTACCATCCCCAAAGGCCCAGAGAGGATGTCTGGTTCTGCACACACCTGGCAACAACAGCCAGTGGCTCTCTCTGGCAAAACAAGAGTTGAATCTCCCAAATTTTCCTTCAAAGAGACTGTGCTCCACATATGTGTTTATACACAAGATGGTCCCTCCTTGTGCCACTTTTTTTTTCACCTGTGATACTTATGTCAGGAAGGAAACCCAAAATCAGTGACAGCCAAGGCAGCTCAGTCCCTCCCTGCACAGCTTCTCCTTTTGACACATCACATTTTCTGGGGGCTTGAGACGGGAGCTCTCCCAGCAGCAGGAGGTGCCTGGATCTCACAGTTTGGGGACTAAGATGCCTCTTAACACTTCTATAATAAAAATAGTTACTAGAAAATAAATTAGAGAAAAGCTTTGGGCCACATGTTCAAGGCTAGTATGGGAATGCTGTAGAATATTTTGGAATGTTGTGGGACACCGTGAAATACTGTGGAAGGTTATGGAATGTTGTGGAATATGATGCAGGATCGCTGAGGTGCAGGAGGTCATTCTGGCTCCTGAAACAGTGTAGTTGTAGTTTCAATTTTTAGATTTTTAATTTAAAAGAAATTGTATGCTGAATTGCTACTATGGCATACCATGATTTTTCCTTTCCTGTCAAGTTCCTCTTCCCTCAAAATATCCCACTGGAATGAGAACATCATTCACAATGCTTCTCAGCTTGTGATATTAAGTTTCTATTTCTCAAGTATTTCCCAGGCATGGGACATAAGATTTTGTAAAACCGTTTTATTTAACAAACTGCTAAACAACACTGCTATTTTGTTTCAAAGACACTCTGTAGTGCCACAGCTGATTTTAACTATAGTGACTTCTCTCTGAGTGTCAAAAAATGTTTTTTTTAAATCTAACTTTGTTTTCCTTCTACCTTCTCATCTGATTTTCTCTCTCCTTCTCCCAAAAGCATTTCCTGAAGCAAAACCAAGCCCATCTGAGTGCTTACAAATTTTGCAATCATCTCCTACTTAATAACTGAAATTATGGTTGCAGGTCAACCAGAACATTTGTGTCAAGTATTTTTCTTTCTCCTCCTAAAGAAACCCACCCATCACCCAAAACAACAAAAACCTGCAAAAATGACACTTTCTTTGGCCATCATTTACCTTTTTATTTTTTTAACCCCTTACTGAATTGGAATTCTAAATTACCAGATCAGTTTTAAGGCTTCCCAAAGATTCATGCTGCCTCCCCTTTACTTTCAACCTATTCCTTCATTTTTCATTATCTTCTCCATTGATTATCCTGTTACAAAGTACACTATTTAACACCATCTGCTTCAATGCCCAAAACATTTCCTTCACTATCTTATTCTCCATCAAAACCCAGACTATGGCTGTTAACAAAACTCCAAAGTGTAAATAATTAAAAAATAACTTTCACTGCTCAAGTTCAACCTTGTTATGTTCTTCCATACAAGAGATTAGATGAGGTACCACCAGCAGGAAGCTTTGAAAATTTCGCTAAAAAGGTTCTGCTGAGTAACCCTAAAAACATGTTGCACAATAACCTGTCAAAACACTTCCGAGATAAAAGATCACACTGTTTCTCTAAAAGGCACATTAAGAAGCTGCAGTAATAAATAAATATGATTTTTAAATTGAAGCATCGATAGGAAAGAAAACAGACACAGAACTTTCACTTTAAATGCTGAAGTTTTTTATATTTTAAAGACAGCTTCTCAAGGTGACAAAGGTGCTGTGACTGGGGGAACACTGCCTTTGCATGGTGGATGTTTGAGCCAGAGCCAGTTTAAGCATCTCCCCTTTGCAGACACAAATGTCAGCAGACCACAGAGAGAGAGAAGTGGGTACTGGTGGGTACCACTTCACCAGGCAGCTGGAGCAGACTTTAACTGTTTCCATTCATTGCATTCCTGTGTCACTACAATGACTGCATCCTTCCCACAGGGGCCGATATCTCCTCAGACAACAAGGCATGTTCACAAAAAAAAAACCAAAAAACCAAAATCCTGGCTAAGGAATTCACGGGAATTCAGAATAAAGATCTCAACAGCTATCATTATTCATGTGCAGCTGCTTTTGCATTTGAGCAGCACCAGAGAATCTAAGGAAATAATGTAAAATCTATTATTTAGAATAAAAAATTGTAATCTGACCATATTTTGCCAAACTATGTCCTATGTAAGCCTTGCACTAGGTCACCCATCTATCAGAACAGGCTGGGGAGCACCAGCTAAACAAAACAAGCTCAGTTCCTAACTGGCATTTACACTTAAATCACAGCACTGCATACACCTTCCAAGTGGTCCACAGTGTCTTCTACTGCTCTCTCTAAATATTAATACTGATAAATCAGCACTGCTGCTGGCTATTCTGTGCTTTGGTTTTGGATTTTTAACATCTTCATTTATTTTTCACCTTCATGTATTTTTATAGTATACCATGTACTTCTTCCAAGCTGTCTCCTGGTTATGAAGGTGGAGTATGCATTCAGTCATTTCATTAAGGTAATTTTTTTTTCAAATAAATTAGGGTATTCTTTTACATTTTTTTTTTTGTTGCAGAATTCTTAAATTTGCTCTTCCTGTATTTTATAGGAATCAAACTTGATGAATGTGCATCTATTTCCTAAATTTAGACTTTACATGACTTTATATTATCGAAGACTAAAATAACAACAAAAATAACTGTCCAAAAGACAGAATATCAATTCATGAAGGAATTCGGGTTGGAAGGAACACCAGGAGGTCCTGCTTGCAAAAGGCTTTGTGCAGTCAGGGAAACATTTCTGAACTAAAGACTATAATCTACTGTACTTCTCTCAATGTCCATTAAAAAAAAACAACCAATGTAACTAACAAGCACCAGGATACACAGAAAATGATTCAAGCAAGATGCAGTCACTGAATGGAGAACACAGGATAAAAAAATAAATAAGCATTTATTTATTTTTAATAAATAAGATTTAAGAATGAAACAGCAAATATGTTTTCATCAAAGCATTTAAAGAGTATCTGTGTTGTGTGAAAATTTGTCAATATTTAATAATGTGAACAAGTATAAATTAAGAGTACAAATAGGACAGATTAAAGCAGCCTAATTGAGAAATAGATTTCTAAATAAGCAAGGTTTGGTTTTCATATTTTTTAATCTCTAAATTTGTGAATATTAATGGCATAAAATCAGGAAGCTGCTTTACAATTGAACATTGAGTTGTTCTATAGTTGTTCTAACCTCTTCAAAATATATAATATATAATAACTCAATACAATAAAAATACCTCAATGAATATTCAAATACAATTAAAATGGGATAACTAAGGGATGAACTTATTTGCAGTTAGATATTATATATATTATTAAATTTCCAGTTACAAGCAGGAGACTTATCTATACCTATGTGCTCTTGAAACAACATTATCTGAGTTTGTTCTACTGCACCTATGAACATCAGTCTCTAGAATTAAAGCTACACAGGAACAAGTCCTGAGAACTGGCAGTTAACTGAAGACAGGCATGAATCAATCAAATACTGCAGTTATACAGAAGCAACTGGAACACATTTAAATGAAGATGAACAAATGAACAAAACTGTTTAAAAACAAAGTCTAAAAACCTAAGAAGTAAAAAGCCTCTAGAAAAAATAATCTGAATTTACTGAATTTGTTTAAAGACCAGAAGTGTCAGCTATGATTCTCCAGTGGCACAGAAACCCTTGGCATCTATTAAATTTCATAGGCAATTGTAAAAAGCATTTCACAGAATTATTTTGCAAGTGTTAGCCACTGTCTCCTGTATTCCAAGAACGCATCAAATTCAGAGCTGTTGTGGAACAGACAGAGCCATCCTAAGCAGGGGAGTCTGGAGTCAGCCCAGACCAGAGCCTGACCATGAGTTCAAGGTGTGGTGTCACACCAACAGCACCTTTCTTATTGTAAGAAACAAAATGTGCTTAGGAAACACATATCACAAAATTGAATAATTGTTTGAAGGCTATGGATTGTCAAGTAGTTAAAAAACAGTGAAAGAGATACCTTGGCAGCCTTCAGCAAAATCTCCCTCTCTTGTTCATCCTTCCTTTGTTTTTCCAAACGCTCCAACTGCTCAAAGAACTTCAGCTGTGATCGGACATCTGTGGCTTGTTCGTACCACTCATCATCCTGTAAAACAGGGACAGGCCTTCAGGAAAACAGCCACTTCAGCAAGACCTTGCATTTAGAGACTGCAGGTGTTACACATTAAAATCTTTCCATTGTACTAATAATAAAATGGTAATTTTTTAGGCTCTAGGAAATGAAGCCAGCCTATGGTTAATAAAGAAGAGAATCTGATAATTTAATTAATATCTAAGCAATTTTAAAAGAACAAGAATTGATTTATCAGCACCAGATACATGAAAGAGTTAAAAAAAGTAAAACCAAGTGACTTAATGATGGAAAACATCTAAAATGCTTAACTTTATTACTGAATAATCCTAGCTATAGTTTATAATGAGACTCATAACCTATAATTCTTGAACTATCTTGAACTAGTAACAGACTTTCTCAAGAAGCAGCATTATAAAAGCATTAAAGCTAAAAACTCAGTTGAGAATATGCCTCTAACTCCAATTAAAACAGAAGCTTATGACAACTAAGAGTATGATAAGTTTTCCTAGCACACAGAAGCCAGGAGAGTTTATGGCATGAGCCACACAGAGAACGCTCAGAATGTCAGTCAGAAAAATAAGATTTCCACATTACTTTCATCCCATTTATCTACTTTATGTTCTCTTTCTGACTACCATGCTATGAAATCAAAGAACAGCATTAATTAAGAAAAATACAGAATACAGTGATAATGCTAAATTTCAGTCAGAGACAACATTATTTTTTTTTCCTAAGGATCTTTTAAGACACTTTCAAATTCTTCTTTGTCTTAACATGGACTAAGCAAATTGTTTTCTTCACAGACACCATCCTAGAGAGAAGGAAGGAGGAACTTAACACTTCTGAAAATGATAAAGAATATTGAAGAGAAACAAGTATATTTTACTTTTAATCCAATGTAGTAGAATATATCCATCAATTGCAATGAAAGATCTAAGCGTGCATAATAACCAGGAAGAGTGGCCTTTATTTTTTAATCCATTTTTCTATCACAATGACATTGATTATAGTCACAGACCCCAGAGATTATTATTTTTGCAAATATTACATAGAATTAATCCAACCATGACTCAGGTCATGGGGCCCCCAGGTATAGGAAATAGGTAGGCTAAGACACAGTCCAAAGCTGTTTGACTAGACTGCCACTGCAGGAATACAAAGAATTACACCACAAAACCAAGGAACAAACTAAACCAGAGCTATTCAATGTATGCTAAAGAAATCTAAATACAGCTTAGACAACACACAACTAGTGTGTTGCCATCTTATGTGTGTTGCTAAGTTATTGCCATCTTCCTTGACACCAGTTTAACAATTGTAATAACTAACAAAGCATCTTACTTCTACTGCAAAAGATATTTCAAATATATCAAGAAAGATGTCTGATTCATTTGAATTTCAAACTGGTTTGTAGATCTTTATTTACATTTCCCCCTGGTCTGAGATATCAAAATTGTTTCAGTTTTCTTCAGGAATACAGTCACGAACAAGAGAATCAGTGAAGAATTTAAGCTGAATTCTTTAGATGCTAAGGCAGACAGTGGCAGCTTTTGTAAAATATTTCTCACATCCAGAAAAGTTACTATAGATTCTTAAATACCAAATCAATTTTGATGCAGCTCCTGGATACCCTGGACAAAAAGGAGCTATGAGGAATCGAGTCTTAGTCACAACCCACGAGCAGAAATACCTTAGCACGTGCTCCAGACACTTCAGCACGGAAGGACAGAAACAGCTCCACACCCAAATTCCCCCAGAGAGGAGAAGATGAGCGGGCAGGCAGGCTGTGCCATGGCAGCAGTGGTTCTGAGCAGCCAGCTGCAGTGAGGGCAGCTGTGCAGCACAGAGCAGGACGTGGCTGTGGAGCACACACCTGCCCTGGGCACACTTACTTTGTACGACTCCATCCGGTGCTGGGTTATCACCGTCACCTTCTCTATCACTGTCCTCAATCTGCTCTGTGTTGCGTGGGAAATAAAAGTAACCACCTCAGCTGGCACATCAGTAATTCCTAGTTTTTTAGCTAAAGCAAAAAACAAAACAAAACAGAATTAGCTTACCCCCCATAGGAAAAAAAACCCCAGAACATAAACAAAGCTCTAAAGGACTTTACATCACTACTTCATTTTCCTGCATAGAAAAATCCATGCTAGTGTACTTATGTGGCTTTGGTGACACATTCCTGACCCCCTGAAAAGAGTGCAACTCTACAAGTTTGAAAGAGAAACCAGGGAATTTCTTGAACTCTTGAAAGCACTTAGGAACTTTGCTGAAGTTCAGCCTGGCACATTAAACTGAGGCATGTCAGAGTATGAGACAATCTGAATTCTCAGTTGTTCTACACAGAAAAAACAATTCCTTTATTTTCAGAAGCATTAGTGCAGATGAGTTTCAGTGTTGAGCAGGTGAGGGTGCAGCCCAAAGCATTCTGTTGCATCCTTTAGCCTACACCACTGGCATAGTACCGATAACAGAAATTCCTTAGGGGAAAAAAACCAGCTATTAATTGAAGGCAAAGAATTAAAGTCATATTAAAAAAAGTTGTTTAGAAACACCAGCTGTCCCCCCAATACATATTCACGGCTACCTAGACATTTGATTCTTCATGCTGAGTTTATAAAAAAAGCAGTCTACAGTCTAATGAATTTATATATATAAAAAGCATCCAAACTACAGAAAAAAATAATATGGGTAACACTTAAGGACTCCTAAATTCATCAAAATAATTACTAAGTATCTGATATAAATTTGTAGGTATATGAATATATGTACTTATTTAAACTACAGTCCTACAAAGGCACATGTCGTCCCAGAAAATTTTCTGGGTAGAAAACTCAGCTGTGTTCATACATAGATACGTATATTTCACACAGGGAAAAAAGGGTAGCTGTATTTTGTATGGATGGTTGGTGTTGAAACACACAGCAGAAAAGAATAAATCTGCTAAATCAGTTTTCCACTTAATGCACACAAGACTTTGAAGAGCAGTTTGGTTGGAACACAAGAATGGTTATGCAAAACACAGACATTTGTGACTCTTTCGGTCAGTGCTTCCTACAGAGCCAGCTGCAAGGGGAATCCTTGTCTGAGGAGGGGTCCCGGAGCAAACGCCGACAGAGCACGAGAGCGAGTGTTGGCTTTGCGAGGCGTTCCTCCTTCCCCCTGGCTAAATTCGAGAGCAAGAAACCATCCCACGTCTAAAAGAACGTGGGAGAAACGAGAAATGAGTGCGGGTGGCAGCGGGAGCGGAGCGGGGCCGCAGCCAGGGGGAGCAGCACCTGCTCCGTCCTTCCCTTCCCTTCCTCCCCCGGTCCCGCTCAGCGGGATCCGCCCTCCCCGCGCATCCCGTCCTGCCGGGATCTCCCACCCCAGCGGTGGCTACCGCTGGTGCTCATTTTAGGGATTCTTTGAAGTCGTTACCTCTTAAAATAACTTAATCACTGACTCCCTATCTCACACGTTACCGTAAGATGGATATACGATTTTGAACTAATTTTTGCTTTATCATGGGGAAAAAATAAATTAAACCTTTCTTGGTGTCCAATTTGTCCTATGTAATAGAGCTGGAGCTGCGCTGGGGTTGCTGAAAGCTGAACAACTAATGGCAAGCAGACACACACATTAAATCCAACGCTGCAACTGCCACCCAGGCAAATGAAGTCCTTGAAGTTGGGAGAACGATTCCTACAGGCAGGAGCAATTCCTCCAAGTCAGACTGGCAATATTTGAGCACGCACCATTTTACATGTAAGCAAAGCCATCAGTCAGAAAACCCTAGTCTGAAAGATAAAATGCAAGGAAGAAGGGACATTTAATTAACTACTATTCAGAAAAGAGGCTTGGAGATGGAAAATTCTGCCCTTCTCTAGGTAAGGGTGAGAATATGTAATTGTTACAGTTCTTTGAATTTGAGTGTAGCTTCAGCCACCCAACTTCCCTGAAAACACACACACTCCTTTTATAACAAGAAACGTTGCCATCTTGGCTTTTTTTTTCACAATAAAGGTCTTTCTAATCTCAAAGAATTTTATTTGAAGTAAATTCAACCATTACAGGACTTTTCTTGTCCCTTTAACTTTTCAGAAATTCGTAATCTATGAACCAAGTATCTCTGAGATACCTGATGCCTTAAGATTCTTGTCCTTCATCAGCCTCTGCAATATCCCAGTAACTACCTTCTCCTAAAATCCCTCAACATAATATTCCCAAGTCTAGAAAACTACCCAGAAACCATAGAGTCCCTCGGGAATCTGCCCTGGCACTTCCCCTTTTTAATGGGTGTCTCAGGGACCTCAGGGGTGAGACACAAAGTCCCCATACCAAGCCTGCAGATGGCACCACCCTGAGCAGTGCAGGGGGAAAGGACCTGGCAAGTGAAATTAGAGGAACTTAATGGAACTCTTGAAGGACAAGTGCAAAGCCCTGTGCCTGGGCTGGACTCACTGGAATGTTGTGAGCTGGGGTCAGCAGCCCTGATGGGATGCATGGAGAGCCTGGAGGCCAGCAGGTTACCCAGGTTCCAGCTCTGCACCCTGGCACCCATGGGCTGTACCTACAGCAAAACAGTAAATCAGTGGTAACCAACCCACCTAGGGAAGCAACTCCTCTTCTTCACTCAGCCCACATGTACAACCCTGCATCTCTGGGTCACCCAGCACAAGAAAAGCTTGAAAAAAATTGAATCCAGGAAAAAGTCAGCAAGATGGTCATGGGGTTGCAGCACACAACCTGCATGAGGAGAACCTGAGGGTTCTTTTTCTTGGAGTAAGAAGACTTAAGGAAGAGTTTATTGAGAAGACAGAGCCAGATCCTTTATTAAGTTTGCCTGGAAGAATGAAAAATAAATTCATAAACTGAAACAGCTGTTTCTGACTGGATATAGGGAAGAACTCTTTCATGAAGAAATAATGGAACACTTTGCACAAACAAGGTGCAGACTGTTCCACCTCTCAAGTTTTTAAGACTTGGCCAATTAATATCCTAAACAACCCAATCTAAATTGAATGTTGATTCAGCTTTGAGCAAGAGACTAGAGTGATTCCAAGATCCCTGTCCTCCTGCATATGTGCTTCCATATTCCTTATTACTGCACAATACTGTGACATCTCTCCTACATCTCAGATCATCCCCTGGCACATCTCCCAGTCCATATTTGTCCAGCATGCCAGCTGAGCACACTCAGGGACCTTGAGCCTGGCCAGTCTGTGCCAGAGAACTCACTGGCAGTCAACCAGGCAGAAGAGCAAAGAAAAAGAAAAAAATGGGTTTATTTCTCCCTCAACTCAGGCACACAGAGGGGGCTCTATCTAGCTCCTGATTTATCAGTCGACTCAAAAGTGACCTGAAGGGAAAGAAAAACGGCAAATGGAATATTCAATCACTTAAGGCTAAAATTCTTTGGAAAACAGGATAAGCGGAAAAGAATACAATTTCCCCCCAAATGAATTAGCATCAAGAAACTAGATTACAAGAAGACTTTTAAAAAGTCATCTTGTCATTCACACAATTCATCATGTGTAGAAGCATCATCACATCTTCCCTCCTCTAAATTACTTTAGTTAAACCCTGTTAGCCTGGGATGTCAGAAGCAGGGTGCATTCCAAAGCTGCATACTACATGAAGATTTGGCACACTCCTTAAATACTTGGACTGCACTTGGGGCAAGGGTGGGAAAATTACCAATTTCATCCATGCTTGGTAATGCTGGCCTGCTTATACTTCCATACACAGCTGCTCTCACCACTGTGCTGAATCCACTGACCCACAAGATGTTGTGATACCACTGCTTAGAGCCCATCCCTTTTTTGCTTTCTTCTACTCAGAAAAAATACCAAATAGAAACTGAATCTAAGCACAGGGCTGGCAACTGTTAATTTTCATATGTTTCTGTATTAAAGTCTTAGTTTTGTCTTTTTTCTTCTTGACTGCCACTTCTCCTCCTGAGATCCGCTCTCATTTAAAAATTTCATAAAATGAAATATATAAAAGATCATCCACTCTCATTTATAAAATAAATACTGGAATCCTGTCTGCCATCAAAGGAAAATAACACTTCTCTCTAAATGAGAAATTCCTAACATATTCTTCTAGTCTGTTTAATTACTTTTTCCAGTGGTAATAGGAAAAGGCTACTCTCTCCTTTTCAAGATTCCCTAGAATGATAATGACGTGGAACAGAAATATGATTTATACTTTTTAAGAAATGTATAGATACATATATAGTCTACTAAACATAGTTAATTATATCACAAAACACAAATACCCTTGTTATTACTCATCTTTCTAACCAAGTTATTGGACAGTGGGCTTCATCTACTGATGCATTTATTTAGGCCCTAGCATTCTGAACTCTGGTCTTAATTGCACCATTTGATCTTTACAATGCATACATTTAAATATATGCAGACACCATGAAGAAAATTAGGATTAAAAAAACAAACAAACAACTTACTTCTATCAACAGATTGCTTTCCCCTGTCTGTCCTCTGTTTTTAAAAAGTTTAACTTCTTGCTGATTTTTAGGTGATCATCTCAATGTGCTTTAAGTTTGATCATGTGGTAATCTTAACTTGCAGTCTGGTGATCAAAAGTATCATATGTGGAATTTGAAAAGAGTTGCTTGCTTTTAAATAAAATATTTGTTAAATTTAGACATTTTGGATAACAGATATATGCCTCAAGTCGTTAAAATTACTTTTGCAATGTAATTTTGAACTTTTCCTAGAGCTATGATAAAAACATCATTAAGGTTAACAAAAAAAAAAAAAAAAAAAAAAAAAAAAAAAAAAAAGCAGGAGCTGGAGCAAAGTAATGCTCCAAGCTATAATTTTAACCCATCTCTCCAGCCGAATTCAAGTTTTGATATTGTTAAAGACAAAACTAAGGTTGTACTCTTTATTCAAGTGCTCTTGCCAGATCTCTATTACACCAGAACTGTACAAGACAATCAAGAATTGATGACTGATTGAAAGAAAACTTCAATTCTTTGTGGCAGAACTCAGTCACAGCAGATCCTCAGAGGCATCAGATGCTACTAAAGAGTCACACTACCCTACATGAGAAATATGAGGGACAAATTTGTAGCCAAAGTTTTTTGAATCTGCCAAGCATTACAAAACAACACAATAAAGTCTAAAAAATTAACCTACATGTTAATATTTAATTACATGTCTGGAAGCTTTAATAGCAAATCCTGGTTCAATCAGAATTTAATAAAGATCTACAGTATATGAGCATGCAAAGAAGTGTGTTAGGATATTTTCTTACAAATAAACTATACTATATTTTAAATTTTTTGATATTGCAACAGAGTTACTGTAAAGTCAGAACTTAGATACAAGTTCCAAAAACCTTGAGGGAAAAAACATTCAGCAATATTATTCTGATATTGGCATATGTGTCAGTAGCACAAGACTCTTTTTTACAAATATAAAAACACCTAAACCTTGTAACTGAAAACTTTTTAGGTCTCATGAAGTGAAAATTCTGCTATCATCTGCTTAGCTATCTGAAAAGTCACTGGATTTGCTGCACTTTGGAAGTTTAATTATATTTTATTGATCAAAAACCAAAACAAATCATAAGGAGGTTACTGTCCTATTTGGGAAGCAGAAGAAAAATACTGTCTTTGCAGATAGGCTTTCAAAGAATCAAAAAGTTACTTCAATAATTTATACTATAAGAGGACTGACAGGATTGAGATCAAAGATAAAAAAAATTATTTGTAAAACATCAGGTCTGACTCTGATTATTGATGTGATAAATTATTAAGTGCTGTATAAAATCTCTTTACGTTTACACTCAAAACAAAAAAACCTTGAAGAACTGGCTTTAAGCAGTTAAACAGCTCAGATTTAGGGTTTGGTTGTCCTTCAAGAGCAACACTGGGAGGGTGCATAATTAGTGCCTATTTGCCCTAACCACAGGTCAGAAATGCAGAAAGCACACACTCCTGTCAGCCTAACACCAGGAGCATCTTCTTGAACTTTAAATTCTGTGCAAAACATATTGGCCCAAGATCAAACTGGAACCAGTCTTGTTAGATCCAGACCCTGTCTGCCATTACAGCTGGCTTGCATACCACAAAATAGAAAGCAAAGTCCATCCCCTCCAATCTCAGACATTATTTAAGTTTTTGTTTAACCTCATTTAACCCCATCAGATCTAGGAAAATGCAGCAAAGAAGAATCTGGTCAGATCTACCTACCTCTTTCCTGCCCACATCCCAGAAAGTGTTGGGCTGTGCCTTGGACTGCATCTACAATTGAGGCTCAAGCCCCCTCCTATGTTATCCCAAAAGAACCACCGCAGTTTTGTGCCTCAGTCCCCCTGCAAGCTTCCCCATCAGGCAATATGTTGGAAACACAACCACTTCAATTCCTGCAGCCTCCCAAACTATTCAATTCTCTAATAAAGAATTCTATTCCTTCATTTCACCTACATAAGCAAAACTGACAATTTTATAGTGGTGCTGTAGACGTAGCAGTGAAACATTTCAAACACCTTAATCTCTGTACAACTAAACACAACACGACTGGTTAAGAAGACACTGTTACAATATACAGGGATTTACATTATATAGGAACAACATATATAAGCTTGTAATTTCCTATATAGACATTATATAGGAAATTACAACCTGAAAAAAGTGGGTTGAGGGGGAGAGCAGCTCACCTTCTGAAACTAAAGACTCAGCTTGTGTGGTCTCTACAGAAAGAAAGATATGAAATCAAGAGAAAGCAATGGGAACTTTGTCTGTGTATTAGTAATTCTAAATACTGTGCATTAATAATTCTAAATACTGTGCATTAATAATTCTAAACCGAGCAGTCCCAGGCTGACAAAACAGGGAGGGGGAACAACTCTACTGTACTAAGGGGCCTTGACATCCTGAGAAGCACAAATGGCAATTACTGAACTCACTTCTCCCAACCTCAGAGCAGTGTCCTCAGCCCACAAAGCCATCCATCAATACTGCATTCCTAGTGCTATCAAGGGGAAAACCCAACCCTAAATATTAAGCTAGAGAATGAGGGATGGAACATAGGAGAGGAAAAGATTAAGGTGGTTGGTTAGGTTCAGAATACCCTGGGGTTGTGTTGGGGGGGCTACCAGTGCCCTAGACAGACTTTCAGTACTAAAAAAACTGAAGGCAGAGCTTGTTCAACAGTGGTAGGGCAAACAGCAACTCCATTTTTGATAATCAGAGATTCCTAGGGGTGCAAGATAACTCAGCGATCCCAGGCAAAGGAGAAACAGTAAGATAATTTTAGCTGCAATCTTCTGGATTCAGCACCTTGAACAAAAGCTTCAATTTAAGTCTAACTAACTAAATGCATAAATAATTTAATCAATGTTGACTTCTTGTACTGCTAAGCTAGTCTGCTGCTAGAAGACAATATGAGGAAAGAAGAAACTACAAAACTATTTGCTACCTTGACCAAAAGAGCCAACCCAAAGGAAGTGGTTGGAGCAGGCGCCTCTGAGGAACCCAGAGCTGTTCAGGAAAGCCCCAGGCCAGGGAGTGTTTCCTGCCAAACACAAATCCCTGCCAAGTGCTTTGAGATTTGGTGCACAGTTCCCTGCAGCAGGTACAGACCAGCAGCCCTATGTGGGGGCAGATGGCTGAGACAGAACCCACAGCTCCAAACCACCCTCAGCTGACACGGGAAAGGTTTTGCAAACCAGTTTCTGATACTGCTCAACACTTCCAGTGCACCTTCATGGGGAACAATGACTTTGCTAGAGAGAATGACTTTTTATCACTTTGTAATGGAAAGCCCTACATTCCTTACTTCAATAAGCTTGTTTGTAAAAAAACATTCCACCTCCCAGAGCTTAAGAACTAACTCATGAGTCGATTTCTGGACAAACTGGAAACCCCCTTTGTTGGATTAGGCCCTTTTCTGACCCAGAGATGGGGCAACTGAGAGGTGTTTTAAAAACTCTTATTCCATTTTCAGTCTCATGAGAAGGGTGAGACAATGCAGGTGTTATAATTCATGCCATCACAATCAGAAGCCAACTATTTCCTAATTACAATACATTATAAGTGTTTCTTGGCCTATCAGCTTTTGCCACACCATGCTGTAAATGCCTTAAAGCCAATCACCTAAAATTACCCCTCGTGGGTACAATCCATCTTTCCATCTACAATCCATATTTCATAGTTCTGTTTCTCCAAAGTATCCAGTCTCATTTGCAAGGCCATCCTTTGAAACTTGTTTCTAGCTCCATTTCTCTCTCAACCATGTCTGTCCGATTCCATGGCATTTCTAAGTCAGCATTTCTTATCTCAAGGTTTACATACAGATGCACACTATGTGAGCCTTCTGTCAGGCTTTGAGAATTCTCTACAAATTCATTTCCCACACTTCTTGGGAACTCCCTATCTGCTGGGAGTAGTGTTTGTCCTACACTTCTTCAGGACTACTCACCTTGGGCTGATTGCCCAGGAAGCACTTTGTGAAACTGAAAAACTGCTCAAACATTGGTTATTTTTTAAAAATAAATTCCAAATTTACAGATTAAAATCCTCAAAATACATACCATGTTCAGTGCAAGACACAGCAGGGAAAAAACATAACCAGCCATGCAATGTAACCTAAAAGAATAAAAATGCGGAATAAAATGCTACACAATTTTTAGTATTGTTTTTTCCTGCCCCCTCCAAAGTAAATGCCAACCAAACTATTTTAGCAAAGTAAGATTCAGCTGAGACTTTTAAGCTTTGTAGTGTGAATGCACAAGCACAAAACTGAAGTATTTCAGGAACTATAGTGGATTTAACTCTTTCACTACAAACGATACTATAATAAACACTTATGTATTTACATAACTGTATAAAAAGTTAAATAAACCTACTCTGGGTAACAGAGTCCATCATCCTTTCTCTAGCAGTAGTATTAGGAGATGCTGCTAGAAGATTGTTAAAACAACAGGTGTGTAGTGCTCACTGTGCACCAAAATTATGCCTTGGTCTGTCCTAAGAGCATCTTATCTGTTTTAGTAGGTCAGGATGGAATGTTTTTTCCATTAATTTTTCAAGTAATTTTTTTGAATTTGCAACATTGTACAACAAAGAGTTCCACAACTTAACTACACACTTGGCAAAAGCAACCATTTTGTTTGTTTTGAACTTTTAGTTTCTAATTTTAATATACTTCATTCTTGTCAAAGGGAAACAAGCAAAATAACTCCACTCTAGAGGGTCATCTTGGTGTATTTACTTTAACACAACAGAGCCAGAGAAATAGTTGCATCCATACAAAATCCCTGGCCATAGTCTCATCCTATTTTATGTGCTGACATAAAGCTTTTATATGCAAGTCCATAGAATTTGGGGCAGGACAAAAAAAAATCCATCAAGTAGAGAAAGAATTTCTCAAGCATCTTACTTAACCTTAACTATACAAATATACAACTCATGTTTTTTGATGGAGGTCATGTAAGACTGACCAGCAAAAAGCCTCCACTTCTCTATAAAGTCTCATCCAGTGGGTAAGTCTGGGAACTTGCTCATAATTCATTGCTTTTTGGAGAAAAGAAGAACTACTTTGAGAAGAGGTCTGTCCTAAGGTATATATAACCAGACAATCCAGTTTCCAAAATTCTGTCTCTAAGCTAGATAATTAAACAGCTGAAGGCAGCTATTAATCATGCATAGAGAGTCTTTTTTATTACCCTTAGTGGTTTGTCTCTAACAGAACCCAGCTAGTCACCAAACAACATTCTGCACAGGTATGTGGAGGCCTGGAAAATGGAAGGAGTTGCCACAAAGCATGGAAGCATAAACAGTGCATCTAGGAGCAGAGAACACTTGACATTCCCACAGCAAGGAAGGCTTGTAGCTTGCATAGAGGACAGAAAGACTGTCAACTCTGAAGGAATATAAGGCACTACAATTAATTGTTTCCTCACCCTCTTCTGTAACTAAACTGTGTATCACCTAACTTCTTTTAGAAGAAAGCAAAATCTCAATGTGTTAAGCAAAGACAATGTCCTTATGTTTGATGTTTAATTTCTCCTCTTTAAATAAATCAACTTTAAGATTATTTTTGTGCCATTTGATGTGTATTCTAAAAGAAGGGCGGGTGCTGAAGTTATTAAAAGGAGGCACTGAAGGACAAAGCCTTTGAGAACTGCAGCTCCACATCCTACCCTATAATCCCAGTAATCTGTGCTGCAGCAATTGAACAGTGTGAGGAAAATACTGAAGTCAGAGGAGGGGATGAAAACTGAAACTGGGGCAGGTCTCAACGTGTCAAATAAGAACACAAAGATTACAATTATATGATCTTTTCTTCTTCATCTTGGTTTTCCCAAAACAAAAAATACAGCATAATAAGCATGTCCAAAGACATTCAGGAACATTCAAGAATAAACACAGTGTAGAGGACTAGAAAATATGTTCACTATTTTTATGAATAACAACAGTAAATGCCTCAATGCACTTTTGTGCTTGGTTACTCACTAGAGAGTCAAACCAAAAGAGATTTTTAAAAGGACCAGACCACAAAGTACTAATATGGCAATGATATCAAGAGGAGTCCCTAAGAAAACAACAGAGAAGTTGTTAGTTGGGGATTTATCTGTTTTCATGCAGAGTAGACAAATGTATTTCTTGAGCTAAACTCAGAATAGTAAACCAAGACAAGACCTCAGGCTTAAACACCATAAATACACTACTATGACAGTACACCAGGTAAGACACAGATGGAGCACAACTCTTGTAAGAATGTCAGAGATGACAAACAGATACCAGCATCCTAGACATAGTCCTCACAAGGAACAGAACACACTCTCCAGCACATCCACAGGATTCCAAGTATACCAAGTATAAGAACTTGCCTGTGTGGTTCTGTTCCTTTAAAGCAAATAGTGTGAACAAAACAGACATTTGGACAATATTTTTCCTCTGAAAAACCATCTCTGACACCACAATCAGATCAGGCATCACAGTTGTCACCACAAGCTTGATGCCAAGCAGACTAGTTATATGTGAGGCTTTGTCTAAAGAGGCAGGATGGGCATGTCACACAGGGAGGAAATTCAGGAAATTCAAAGGACAAAATCCAGGAAATTCAAAGGATACCAGAAGGGTAGACCACAGATCATCACCTGAATTTCTAAATGTCAGCATCTTCATCTGTCTATGCTCAGACTTAGAATTAAACCTGACAAGATCAGGACACCATCTCACACTGATTAATACCAAACAGAGCATCATCAGATCCACCACTGCAAAATTTAGCCAGGTCAGATATGGTCACTTAATTTTGTCAAAATAGCTTTAATTTATGATAGTTTATAGTTAGGCTGCACTTCTACACTATTGTGCAAGAACAGATGGTGGTACCTCATCTGGCACAATTTTGTGTAGCAGCTACTTCCTTGAAAACAAATACCCTTTGGTTAGCAGCAGCATGTCTTTGTCCCAGTTCAATGTTTGGCTCTGACTTATTTAACACAAGGGACTGCAAAACTGGTTAAACCACAGATTAACCCTCTCTGCTTTACAACCACTGAAAAAAGTGTCAAATTGCCAATGAGTTATAGTAAATTCTAGACTTGTGTGCAGTAGACTCAGCAACATGTAGGAGGCTGACAATGGGAGAAGGAAAGACTAAAGGAAGTTACAAAGTTTGTCAGTAATTTTAAGAAATGAAAACACTACAACCTTAGTATGAGCAGCAGGATTGCCAAATAAACATAATGAACAATCATTCCAACATATTTTTAAAAATATTACCTTTTACTTTTTTCCCCTTAAACGATCCTTGAAGATGCTGCTCACTGATCAATGACTTCCTCCTCCACAAAGATGTTCCAACATGTGTTGAGCGCTGGGGACATTAGCACCACCTCTAGAGCATGGAGTTTGCCTACAGGGATAATGTAAGTCAGCTTTATTGCAATACTGAATGGTTCTCTAAGGTTTTCTTTTTATTGTTCTTATTTTACATCCATGGACTTTATAAATGAATCTGGTAGAGAATGCATCTCCACAGAATGATGATCTTAATTTCACTCTCCTTTGCAGAGACCTGGAAATTTAAGCCACTCAATTCCCAGATGCAAACTTATTCTGAGGCTGGGTAACATATTTTGGTGGGCCCTGAAGGCCAGAACTGCCTTCTAGAAATAGCAAGACCTTTTAAAGATGGCACTTTCACTACATTCACAAAACAGAATGAAAAACGAGTGAAAATAAAATTATGGTGAAAACAAAACTTGAATTCTCTAAATATTTCTGAGACCAAGTATAATGGTAATGCTCTCAGCTCAGCTGGAGTAAAACCTTGGAAAATGATGCCTGAAGAAACAGCATCATTTTCTTCACTAATAGTCATAGTTTAAACATAGCTAAATAAGTCATATTTATTTTGAGAAAATTACTGCTTGATGAAATAACATCAGTTCTGACACCTAAAGGTGATATACCTAAAAGCATAACTCAGATTCTGTAGTGTTGCAGAGCCAATAAGATTAATAAAAAGAAAACCTTGGAAGTACACAAAAAAATATTGAACAGAAGCTGCCCTACCTTTCACAGAAAGGCAGACTCCAAGCTCTCAGGTGGTACTGAAGTTACCATTCCAACACATGTTGGGACATCTTGTAAAACAGGAAGTCTAATCATGGACCTATTAAAGAAAGAACAACAATATGGTTTAACATTCTGCTGAAGTACTCACTGATTATGTTTATTTGGCAACACTGCTGCTGATACTAAGATGGGAATACATTCCCACCTTTTTTGTGAAAAAGAAATAGTAAATGTGAATCAAATATAATTGCCTTATATTACAGTAACATTAGCAATTGATTCAGTTGGAATATAAAACCAAATTCTCTATTGAACATGCACAATGAACTCCAATGTCAGCCTATCAACAGCCTAAACAACTATCACAACTATGGACATTGGTTAGAAAATTGGGAGCAGCACACATCTTCTCATCTAAATGTAATTTCTAGCAAATTGTTTGTTTGATACTAAGGAAAAAAGCCCAAGTTACAGAACTATTCCAGACATTAGAATGTGGGTACATCTCTAGACCTGCCACATCTCTGCAGTGCCAGACTGAAGTTTACAGAAACTAGAGAAAGTCCATGCTTTTGGCATGCACAATAACTTGCAATTTGGATTATACAATATCTAACATGACTTTTTTTGTTCCCTGAGAAATAGTAAGTAGAATCTAGAGAACTCCACTGTAGGTACAGTTCAAGCAGACTAAGCATGTCCTTAGGACAGTGCATGACTTCAATCTGCTACACTTATGAACAGGTAGGTGTTAGAGCAACCCCCAAACACAATCAAGAGTTATGTCCACAGGCATTTGCAGAGGTCATCCTGTCAGACAGATGCTGATGATAAAAAATGACATCCAAATGAATACTTCAGTTTGAAGACAAATCAACTTATGGACAGAAAGTTAAAAGTCAACAGTGAAAACAACTAAATCACATCAACAAAAAGTGCAGTGAAAACAAAAAATTATATTCACAGGCAATCTGAGAGCTCAGGAGTTCTGAACACACAACCACAGTAATTGAAGTAGCTATAAAAGCCCTCTACAGTAAAGCAACCAGAGAAATAACCACTTTTATGTTAGAGCTGCTCTGTATATGAAAGAGCAGTCATCAAGAGGACAGTTTCATTTCATTCAAACAAGAATACAAATGTTGACAAACAAACCCAGAAAAAGAGGATGACAGAAAGACTTACTAAACTAATAACAAATGCTTTAAATAGATGCTGAAATCACCTGGCCTGGTTCCATGAAGGGTATCCCTATGGGTTTTAACATGGTTTAGCAATATAAAATGCCCTCTAGAGCACACAAATTCTTTATTTAAAATATATACATAAGGACACAACTGCTGCCACTGCAATGCCACACAGTAGATTCAATATATGCCAGAATATATAAAACACAGATAAGCTATTTCTCTAAGTTTTAACATACAGTTTTAGAGAAGACCTGCAATTCTAGAGTGGCTGAATAAAGAAAGAATCAAGGCAGAGCGCTGATCAATATTTCATCAGACAGAATTAAAAACATATTTTACATGCAAAATAACAAAAAGGTAAATCTATAAGTTATGTTGAACCTAACCATACAACTGTTATATTGACAAAAACAGTGGCTCACTTCTAACCAGCCAATCTTCTCTGAAGCTGTTCTAAGAAAGACTCTAGGCCTTATAACTACTGAACTAGGAGAAACTGGATTCATCACATTTTCAAGCTTTATAATAACTGGCATGCACCACTGTGTTTTAGACTAAAAATTTATTTATATGAAGCTAGAGAATCCAGAACTAGGTTTGTGGTGGGAAATACTGCAGATGTATGCTATGTCAGTATAACACACTTTTTCCAAAGGACATTGATAATGATGCTAGGTAACAAAAATACAGCATTTTGTAAAGCCATGCTATAGACTGATTCCTTAATGCAGATATAAAAAAATCTGAATGAATGTGAAATAAAAATATCATGGCTGATTCTCCAATAAATTTCTATTGTATCTATTTAAGTTAAAATAATTTGGAAGATACAAGATGACAATATTCAAAATGTATTCCGTGTGGCCAAACCAGTCCCATATTTCTTAGAACACCACATGTGTTCTATTCAGTCAGTGCTCTGTAACAATAAAACTGAAGTAGAAAAATGGGGTGAAGAACACAAAGTTCTTCAGAGAAAGGAACCATCTAAGTCAAAGAATACAAGAAGCCAAACTCCTGCTTAAATATTATTGCATTATAACAGTTAACTTATAGTTAGGGCTCACCACAAGTTGTGACATTTTAGGGAGAGTTAATAAAAGCAAAATGGCATCACCTGATTGTAGAAGAAATCAATTGAAATTAAAAGTTGTGGGAATTAATAAGGTCCTGCAGATTCTAAGTCAGTGAAGGTATCATGCTCTATTGTTCACAAAATATAAAGCAAAGCCTTTTGGAACCCCCGGTGAAGGTTTGAGAGACAATCAAGTTCTCAGAAAAGTAAATGAGACAGCTGTTGCCTTTTTCCAAGGATTTAGGAAAGGATTATAAAAAGAATCATGTTTTGTGCCATCCTTTGCTGTGTCCTGCTACTTTTCACTAATTTTTAACATAAAATGCAGTACAGCCTTGTTCTTATCAGCACTCAGAAGCCATGCTGTAATCAAGGAATTAAAGCCAAGAAGTCTCAATTTTCACAAGATGGTTAAAAGGACTACAGAAAACTGTCACACTTAAAAACCTGCTTTACTAAGCGTTGCTATTGCCTCATTCAATAAACAGCTACAACTCAGAATGCCAAAAATTAGCTTCTAAAACTTAACTAATACAACATTCTTACTCAGCAAGAAGTAAGAATGTTGTGTTAGTTAAGTTTATGAATGAACAAAAGTGAAACAATTACCAGTTATTAAGGTTATTTTTCTTGTTTCATTCTCATAAAACCATGTGGAAAAGCTAGGATTTTTCAGCATTATTTATTTGTGAGGGTCTACTCAGCTTGCTTGCCCTCTGAAGAAACACTACTCATTCTACTTCATAAAGCTAAAGACCTAGAAAGTGTCAGGAGTTGGTATGCACATGCATGATGCCTATCAACCTCTGCCCCTCAACTTCCCAAAAAGAGACACAAAAGCTTTCCAACCCTTTGTATATGTTTCATTGTGCTATGCTGTCATGTAGAAATATCAGGGTTTAAAGTTTTATGATTCTCAGTGGAATAACAAAAGAAATACATTATATGCTGAGAAATACTCACTCTTGATTTTGCATCAAAGAAGAATTTGAAACAGTCACAGCCTTGCCTTCCTACATGAACAAATGGCAATGATTACCAGCATAAAATGACTAGATACAAAATTGGATAAGGAAGCATGTGGGAAGTAGATGAATATCTTTGCATGAATTACCTTTCAGTTACTTCTTCCATTTAAATGGATCAATATTAGTCCCTCAGATTTAAAATAAACTTTGGATTATAACACTGCCAAGCTCAAGTAGAGATAAGAACATACAATGTATTAAGAAACCTCTTTCACTATGTCTTTGAGGCATCTAGCTGGTGGTTACTGCCAAAGTCTGAAGAGCATCTGCTCTCACTTTAGCAGTTTATATTCTGACTCTGGTGAATGGAAGCACAATCTCTGAAACAGCCTTTGGGGAACACTACCAAGTTGCTCGACAGAGCTCTTACTCAGAAAAGAGAGGAGGAGATTAATATTACAGAAAACCTGAAAGGTCTGGCTTCTGAGAAAGGAGACAAGAGCAGTTTCCTAATACGGTACACACCACAAATCTCTCTTTTACTAAAACATTAAAAACTTGTCCTAAAACTGTAGTGATTAAATATGAAAAGACCTAAAGGTAGAAAATAACATCTGTTTAAGTCATATTCAGGCAAAAGTAAGAAGAAACAATGTATCTTATCTCATTTGTCAACAGGCATAATGAAAACAGAAGAATGAGGACTCACATAACAGACTTTTTCCTAATGTGCTCGAGAAGGTCACGGGTGCTTTGCTTAGTCCTGGTGCTGTCACAGCAACATATGGCATTACTGAGTCTTGTAGTGAACTTACAATGTCATTATTTTAAGTGCCCAGTAGCACAAATGACTAAATTTGTGTGTGGTCCTAAGCAAACAACAAATCTGGCCACACACAGTGAAAACCCAGCTTCTAAAACTTCAAAATCAGCTGAAGGAATCTCTCCTCAAGAGCCATAGATCCCAGATAGTAGCCACTTCTGAACTCCACAGCCACTTTCAAAACTATAAAAGGCTTCATGTAAAACCAAAATAAAGCTCTAAAAGTGGCTGCAGGAGATCACTAGGAGTGGCCGCTCTTCTGGATTCACTGCTTTTGAGAAGTAAATCCCTGCAGCTGCTTTTAAAAGCTTTGAAAGCTTCATTTCAATTATCAAAGCCAATAAAGCTTCAAAAACAGCCATGGGGATTTGTTCCTCAGAGAAGCAAACCCCAAAAGGCAGTGATGAATAGTGTGATGGGCTCTGTGGCTCTTAAAGTATGCACAGATTCCTGTAAGTCCTGCACTTGTAATTACAACTCCATGTTGTGCAGCAATTGTTACAGCCAGATAGCTCATTAAGGCTTAAATGGCAAATTCATTACTGATTTCCCATTCTTTCTTACAGTTTTATGTCTGTTGCCTTTTCCTTTTCTTACACCTGTATCAACTATTACGTGAGCATCCCTCACAACAGTTTCTCAGACACAGTCCATGAAGACCTTGCTGGCTGCAGTCTCAGGTGGTGCTAAGGCAGTCCCAAAAGGCAGGACATGCTTTCCCAGCTGTCATCACATCCTCACAGCGAGCTGACTACAGCCTGCAAAACCATTCCTTTCTCTGAAGGGGAACTTAAAATGGCATTTTGTAAAGTACAAGAGTGAAGTCTGACAATATGTCAATGAAGAACTTGCCTGCAACTGCAATATAAAAAGGCTCCCGTTAATTCAATGAACATAAACACAAATAGCATTTCAGAAGCAGCCACATGCTTAAAAAAAAACTAACAGCACTGATTTGTAACAAGATTTTGGTCTTATCTTTAAAATTCTAAGAAGTAGATCCCTAAAAATTTGTGATGTAAGCATAAGCCTGAAAGAGATACAATTTACACCTCTAAATAATTGGAGCTTAGTATGTTAAGACACTGATGGCACTGAAAACATTACAAAAATTATGCTGAAAAATATACATTTAAGTACCAGAACACAAAGTGTTATATTATTAATAAAGTATGTTGCATAAAAATGCTTTCTATTTTACAGAAGTGCATTTCCTAACCTTAAAACATCACTAATTCTGAACAGTTATTCTACTAAAATTTTTAACTGCCATTTTCAAATGGCAGAATAAATAAACATACCTTTTTGCCATGATAAATAAACACAGCTTTTTGAAAACATGCCATAAGAAAATCACAATGAACTTAAATAGATGTAGGTGTTAAGAACTGAGTAACTGGTTTGTATGGGGAAAGAAAATCTTGACGGGAAACTTAAGCATTCTGTTAAATGTTATTCACAGGTGTCCTCTGTGACCTGTACTACTTACTTTACCTCTCCGTTTCAATCTTCTCATGTGTAAAACATGTAGGAGGATTGTGAGAAATAATTAATGTTTGCAAAGAGCTTTGAGATCCTTGGATATAAAAAACACAGGAAAGAATGAGGTTTAAAAGTACCAGCATGCTATTTTATTTCCAACTTGAGGTGAGTTACTTTTATCACAAAAACCTTGAAAGTTTAGAAATACAAAATTATGGAATCAAATGCTTAAAAAACCATCTTAAGTGCTAAGCATATTCTGTTCCTCAGAACCTCATCACTCTGAAGGAAACACTCCCAGAAGGAAAGGATGTGCTTCTCACCCGTTTCAAGTATGCGTTTATGGAGAGGTATAGCAGCAAGAAAGGGTTCATCTTTACAGGACTGGATCTGGGCTCCAACCAAGTCAGAGTTGGTAGCCATAATTCGGGCACTTTCTTCATTAAGATTAACGCCAGCCATAGAGGTAACATCATTGATGTCATCGTCATCTCTGTAATAAAAAAACAACATATAAAACCAAATTCTGCATGTAATATATTCATTTTTTGCACCATCTGCTTCTCCAGAAGGAACCATCATGCCACATGCCCAACGGGTGGGCCAACTTGAGACACAACCCCTGGTGTCTCCATTTTCATAGAATATCTTCAGAAACAACCACGTCTTTCTCTGACCATATCAAAAAACATCAGAAGTAGGACAATTTGACTGGTAACAGAAAGTGTGACAGAGGTGTCTGAGTCAGTGATATCAATGAAACCAGGCTGATCAGGAAACTAAAGGCAATGATCACCACTAACAACTGGACACTGGGATTTTCTCATTATAAAGAAAACTAGGCATAAAATGGTAAAATAAATAACAGAAATTAAAAGCAAACCCATGAATTTTTAATCCTTCACTGTTTTACAAGTTCCTACTAAAACAGGCATCAAAGCATTTTCAGCAACAGTCAGGGAAGATTCTTTAACCATGCTGAGCTCATAGGTAAGTCTGGGCTCCAAGTGTTGCTGGAGTATGAGCTGGTAATTTCTCTGGCAACATATAAACAGCAGTTGTGTCAACAAGTTTTAGGAAAATGAGCTGCATTTGAGAAGATGATAGCAACTCCCAGACCATTTTGTGCCCTGCAACATCCTTTTTAACAGTTTGAAAAAGTACAAAGAAACTTGAGTTTCCATACCAGTATCTCCCAAGCATCTTTACCTCCTACCTGTCTGAGGTATGACTCAGGGCTGAGGAAACAGCCATCTGGATTTAGCACATTCTGTTTCAAAGTGTTTGCTTGACACAAACACTATTTCAACATATTCTAGAGTGATTACACAACCTTTGAGAATATTATTTTCAGAATATATATATATACAGATAAGAACATTCAAGTCCAGACTCCTGTTACTGTATTAAGTAAACAAACAGAAGCTTAATTTAAAAGATTTTTAAAAAACTGTTACATACTTGATGTCCCATGCACTCTAAAATACTTTGCCACTTGTAACAAGCTGAATGCCCACAGTAAAAACCAATAGCTACAAATAAGGTCTGAGAATAAAAGGAGGGAAATCCAGAAATCCATAATCTAGGTCCTCCTGCTCCTCCCATACTTTTCCTCTTATCTGTACTACAGCAGCCAATTTTGGTGAAAGACTAAAATGGTTTGATAAATACTGGTTTTGGTTTTTTTTGTAGGAAGAAGTCAAGAAGAGACATTTATTTGTGTAAACCTACAGAAATGTGCTTAACACTTGATGCAGAAAATGGAATATCTTAAAACGTTTTTCAGAAAAAGTCCACACAAATGAGCTTCTATTAATTTCCAGGAGTGTTAAGCACTTGATCGCTTGCCTTACAAAGAAATTCCTGAGAGCAGTGTTGCAACATCGTAGAATGGTTTTGGTTGGAAGGAAACTTAAAAGCTCATCCAGTGCCACCCCTGCAATGGGCAGGGACACACCTTCCACTGTCCCAGGCTGCTCCAAGCCCATCCAGCCTGGCCTTGGAAACTGCCAGGGGCAGCTTCTCTGGGCGACCTGTGCCAGAACCTCAGCATCCTCACAGGGAACAATTCCTTCCTAATTCCCAATGTAAACCTTTTAGTTTGAAGACACTCCCCTTGTCCTGCCACTCCATGCCCTTGTAAATTGTTTCTCCCCATTTACTGCAGGCCCCCTTCAGGCACTGGAAAGTGACAATTGGGTCACCCTGGAGCCTTCTCTTCTCCAGGCTGAAAAATCCCAATTCTCTCACCTTTCTTCCTAGGGCAGGTGCTTCATCCCTTGAATTCTGGCACTTTTACAGATGACATGGTGTGGACACAGTAATCACCTGTGGGCCCAGGGCCACAATGAGGAATTGGCTCCGTGCCCACACCACACAACCATCACCAACTGAAATATTCAATGATCAAAAGTCTATAATTCTAAAGATGAAAAAACTCAGGTTTTTACCTGTCTGAAAGAAACCCAGATTCGGTCAGGTTAAAACCTGAATGCTTGCAAGGGAGCGAGATCACCCAGGACTCACAAGGCCCAAATCCAGCAAGCCTCAAATCACACGAAAACCAAACTCCTATCAAGGCAGTCACCAGAACACAAACTCTGAACTATGTAAAACAGAAGCTTCTGGAAGTCAGACTTGAACCCAGAATTTCAAAATAAAGCTCAAACTGACTAAACCACAAGTGTGGTGGTGCCACCCCATGGACCTTCATCCTGCTGTGGGTCTGGGTGTCAGGGGACAAGCCCAAGCCCTGGAGGAGCCAGGTGAAAGCAAACCCAGAGGTTCCCAGGGAGGGCCAAACACAGCAGGACTGCTGCCCTGTCCCTTCAGCAGCAGCTCTCATAGCTGGGCAGGAGCTCCCAAAACTGTCCCTTCAGCAGCAGCTCTCACAGCTGGGCAGGGGTCCCCAAAATAGTCCCTTCAGCAGGAGGTCACAGCTGGGCAGAGATTCCCAAAACTGTCCCTTCAGCAGCAGCTCTCACAGCTGGGCACAACTGGCCAGCAGTAATCAAGAGTCTCAATCCTGTATTTGCACATCAGGTTGCCAGGAGAGAAGTACTGCAATCTCCTTCAAGCAACCATCCATTAAAAAAGTCAAAACAGCAGTCTTGACTTCTAGAACACAACTTCTCAGAGAAGTTTATACTTCTCTCTTATTTCATAGCTGAAGAAAATACTGTTCATCTTTGCCTACCTTCTGCTTAGCAGTTTAGAAACTCCCATTTTTATTCAATGTACAGATCTGTGACCACATTATAAATAAATATTTCTGAAATAAAACCAGACAAGTATTTTGTACAGGAATTAGATTTCAATGCAATTCTCAAAACCAATGCAATAGCACTTACAAAGCAGAGATATTTCAGAGAGCTACAAATTCTCTTTTACTTCACCTGCAAAAGCATAAGCCTGAAAATTAATTAGTGGTTTGATGATGTCAGAGCAACAGAAGAATCCCAGAAGATGAAAATCAAAATCCAGGAATATTCTGTCATCACTGTAACTCCTGGAGAGAATCATTATGTTCCATCTTACACTTGCAACTACAATCTGCAAGTATATCCTTTTTCTTTTTTTTTCCAGTATTACATGGAATACGAATAAGAAATGCATTAATAACAGCTGGGACTACATTTTTTTCTGACAGGAAGAATCCTATCCATACATTCTTCCTTATATCAAGGAAGCTCATAATGAAATACGTTTGGTACTGAAACATACATTTATATATAGAGTTGCTATTCTTGACAGTTTCCTATAAAAGTGAACTTTTATGCCCAGAAAAGTGAGTTTTCAGAAGTTATTCTGTGGAACAAAGATGCCATCCAGTGGTCATCTAGACTGATGATTACTGTCTATCTCTCCTTTTTCATCAGAGCACAGTATTTAACAATTTCACATTTCTCAGCATGTATTAGTATGCTCATTCTAATTCTACTGTTTCAGTAAATATTTCTGGTTTTTACTGAATTAAATTTTAAGTTTCATAGTATGAAGCTAACATTCCAACACACATTGTATTTTTAAGACAGCATGAGTTCTCAAACTCCCTCCAAGCACAAATTGTATCTCATAATAATCCAAGAGTCCAATTCTTCCTCTAATATTCAACCTCTTGTAACAATTTTCCTTTTCCTTCATTATGAAGACACCTGCAATTGCCAAAAGAAAAAATCTTAACTGAAAATAAGCAAGAAAACCCAAAGCACTTGCACAGTTATCTGTGAAAGGTTTCAAAGATTTTGTTTAAACTAAGACAAGCCATTATAAAAATCTGGTGGTACTTTCTTTATGAACAAACTTTAACTGCATGATTGCAGTTTTTCTTTCTCATGCACTTTGTCAGATTTGAGCCACTGCAGTCCCAATCTGCAATACTGAACTGCTCCCAAATAAGCCAGAAGAATGCATAAAGCAATCAAGACAACATTATGCTATTGACTGCCCTCTCTTACAAGGGAATTGCATGTCATTAGGACAAAGTCCCTACATCCCACAGATCCCATGGATCACACAAACAGAGATAAACAATACATGGCATATAAACAGCCACTACTGTATTTTGTTTTATAATGGCACAGATTCCATTTACACATCAAATATAATGTTTATTCTGATGCTCATGTTATAATTTCAAATATCTCCCTAATACTGCTTTGCCACATAATTCATTCTCTATGTGGAATCTTCTCTCTGATAAGCGAAAGGCCGGATAAACAGACCACATTTATGGTCAGTATTTTTCTTTATTTTGAAATATATGGAAAAAACACAATATTCTCATAGCTTGAAATGATTTATTTGAGAAAAAAAAACCTCAAACCAAGAGTTTTTCACGTAACATTTTGAAATGAAAACTTTCAAGTTATCCATTTAACATCCAGATTAGCTTTCTACCACTTAAAGGGAAAGCTGCTTTGCTTATGTTAATAAACTTTTGTTTTCAAAAATGAAAATAAAATACTAGACAAGAGATCTTTTTTGGTTATGTAAGGGAGGTCTGAAAACAAATTTTTTAATATCCACAAAAAGTCCACGTCAAAATGCAGTCAGACAGCAGAATAAAACACAGATACTAAGATCAGCTTCAAATGATCTTAGAGACTTCACAGAACTGGTTCTGAAAACAAACCTCATCACACCGGCTGTACAAAACCTGACTGCTTCCAGGAGGTCAGATGTAATTCTGAAATACCACTTCAGAAAAGGAAAGGTTTCTGTCAAAAGGAAGGAGCAAAAAAACCACAGCATCATCCCACACAGCAAGGGACAGACTGCTCACTTCTGGCCCTGCCACGCCATGCCACAGAGCCCTGCTGAGCAGTTTGGGGTGCTGGGACAACATGAAGGACAGACACCCACCTCCATCCTGGGAGGAGCACAGAGCACACCTGGACCAGCCCTGACCCAAGCAAAGCTGCACCTCCCAGCTGAAGTGATTCCATCTCAACAGCAGGAACAAATGTTTCTGCTGGTTCCCTTCAATGGCCACTACCTGAATTGTGCTAAGGACCACTTGAGAGCCTCCTGTCACCACAGCAGGAGAAGCTGGTTGTCACTGGGAACTCTGAGGGACCAGAGGTGATGAGCAGCAGCTGTGGACACATGTGCAGGTCCCTGGCAGACTTCAGAGGGATTTCTGCTTCTCTCAGCTACAAAACCAATGCAATAGCACTTACAAAAACCATCTCTGTAACTCCTGGAGAGAATCATTATCTTCCATCTTACACTTGCAACCTACAATCTGCAAGTATATGTTTTTCTTTTCAGTATTACATGGAATACAACTAAGAAATGTATTAATCACAGCTGGGGCTACATTTTTTTTCTGATAGGAAGAATCCTATCCATACATTCTTCCTTACATCAAGGAACCTCACAATTAAATATGTTTGGTACTGAAACATACATTTATATATAGAGTTGCTATTCTTGACAAACAGTTTCCTATAAAAGTGAACTTTTAAGCTCAGGTAAGTGAGTTTTCAGAAGCTTCAGAAACCTCAAGCTGGCCTGTTATGGTACCCAAGTCTAGACCTCTGCTTGCAAAACAAACAGATACATTACTAAAAATGAAACTCCAATTTCTGTCCTTAGCTATTAACAGAGTTGAAAAGCCAACTAACTGGGGTTGTAGGTAGTTCTCTCTGAAAAATACAGCAATAATAAATTTAATACCAAAAAAAAGTGACCTAAAATGTCACAAGCACAGCTTCACATTGTAGAACTCTTGGGTTGAGAACTCTGCATCACAGAACTGCTACTGGAACAAACAGTGAACTCATGTGAGCAGTCTTACTGTTCATTAATAAATGCTGACCTGAAAGGCATAGCTGCAATTTGCAAAATTCTTAATTGCTAGTTCTTTTATGTAATTCCATCTTGTATCCCCTACAGTTCAGAATAGAGGAAAAAAACCAAAAAACAATGAAGTTCAAATTTCTGTTTCTAGTGACCAACACTTCATTCACAAAAGTGAAAAGTTCAAATAAGTTATTTTAAAGAAAGCAGAATGTAAAATAATGAAACAAATATGCAATAATAAAACACTAAGGGCAAAATAAATTTATACATAACACAACTATTTTTCAAAATTCTTGCTTTGCTTTAGATGCCAGTATGCCTTCTGGCTAAAAACACATTCTTCACACACGCTGGGAATGTTGAGGAAAACTAGTCAGCATTCAGAGGATTAATACAGATTTCCAGCTCTGTGCCTTTAGGCTTAATAGTCAGACATCTATTTGTCCTCAGGAGAGGTTAGGGGTTGAAATGCAAATATGCAAACAACTGAATTCTTTGTTAATGTATCAGGAAAAAGCTTGATCTTTGCTGCTGTTTAATAAATCCTTGCAATTTTATAGACTTATTTAAATGCAGCTTTGTGTCTTACTATTTTGAAGGAGAAAACAATGTAAGGAAACAAACACATTCGTTCTGACTAAAATTTGTTCTCTAGAGGAAAAATGACATACACCCTTGACAGCTTATTTACCAAACTCACTAAAGATTTATTGATTTATCAATCAGTGCCTTGAGCATTTGCTTCTCCCCAAGGGAGAATTAACAATTCCAGCTAACCTAATATATTCTATGTATAAACTAAGTGAATGCAAGAATCAATCCTGGCACAGTTTACAACATCCAGCTAAAAAAATGCTGTCCCTTTTGGTGTATGTAAAATTGAAAGCTATACTAACGAAGAAAAAATGCTCATGTTGCTTACAAACATATAAAATACTTATTAAGACAGTACAATTGAACCCAACAGACATTTTAATTCATTTAAATACTCAGTGGGAGGCAAAAGCATTGGAAAATAAAAAATTGAATGATTTTGCTTCCAGATTAATACTAAGTACTACCACTATTAGTTACAATACTGACATGCCTCAAAGCAGAGATATTTCAAAGAGCTACAAATTCTCTTTTACTTCACCTGCAAAACCATAAGCCTGAAAATTAATTAGTGGTTTGATGATGTCAGAGCAACAGAAGAATCCCAGAAGATGAAAATTAAAATCCAGGAATATTCTGTCATTCAATAAAGAAAGAAAATATTTTGACAGAACTAAAATGTACACAACTAAAATGGTGTTAGCGAGAGCAAAATGCAGTAAACATAAGATTTGCTTTTCACTACCAAAGATAAAAATATCCCAAATACATATAAATAAAAGTCTGGAGCATAAAGAACTAGCAGAGCAGCTCAGTGCATCACTGGAACTGTGCTGAACCTTTTTTGCAGCACCTGATTCCTACAGGGGCCCACAAAGCACCTCACCTCCATGAGCTAAGGAAGCACAGGGAGCTCAGACACAGCAAAGTCTGCCTTTTAAAACCAGAACCAACAATGACCCTGCTCAGGGATCCCCTCCCAGGCCGAGGAGGGGCTGCTCCACAGAGACCTTGTCCTCACAACCAGCATCTTCCCAGCAAGACACATTCCACAGGAGCAGCAGCATCCAATGCATAACACCAGCCACAGATTATTTTAGATCGTCGTGCACATAATTCCATTCAGCCAAAGCTTTATTATAATCCACACAATTTACGGTTCTGTTAAACGTTAAAATGTGCATTTAGAGAAAAATCCTCAAGATATGTAATGATCCCCCTTCTTTCTTTAAAAATAGAATTAAGTATGAAAATTGCCATCCAATCCCAGGGAAAAAAAGACAGGAATTATTGTAAAAGACTGCCCTCTGGTGTTACACCAATTCTAAATTCTGTTTTATACTTCAGATCCCCCCCAAGCACCCCGCTGCATTTTTTTATTATTATTTTTGCTTTTTTTACCTGAAAGAACCACCTCCAGGGTCATTCAGCTTGTTTTTCTGATTTGCAGAGACCTGAACACCAAAGCCCCCAGGACTTTTACTGGCTTGTATTGTTGGTGCCTTCCCTACTGTGCCTGAAAAACACCAAGCAATGTTATTATGAGCTGTCTTAGACAATTTACATCAAAGAACCTTCTGTCCAGGAACTAAATTTAACTGTCTGTAAATTGCAAACAAAGGAAGTTATTATTTTTAAAGACTATATGCTGAAGAAGAACAATTTAAAAATACAAAATTTATATTAACATTACAGTTCGTTCAATATTTACAGAACAGTGAAGATTCCAAAACTGAAAAACACTGGCTATAAACAGCTATAATATTTATAATGGTTATAAGTGTGTTTGCAATTGCCAGTAAACCACTTTTCTGGATAATCTGTACAGAATAAAGATGGCAAATTTGAAATGTTCTTAATACACATACTTAAAGTCAGAGTTACTCAGGGTATTAGCTATGCCTTCTACACTTTCTATACAGTAATTGTCCTTTATTGCAGTGAAAAACATGTATTTCAGAGTTGAAAGTACTGCATGTATTTTAAAAATGTTTTGCATTGCACATAAAAGAAAAAACACTATTGCCAAATTTGACACACACCCCCCATAAAGGTTGCCTTTTGCTTTCTCATCTTGACAACAATGACTCAAAAATAATTCATGTCTGTATCTAGACTTTACAAGTCTTGAAGTACAAGCAAAACAGGGCTTTCTAAATAAGCCAAAGTGTGGTGGACATCCAGTAAATTAAAGAGATCTAAATTCCTCTCTGACATGAAACCTTTGGAGTAGGCCCTCTATGACTGCCTAAACACATTTACTTGGGTTACATTTTGGGTTTCCTTTAATCCCACCTGTGTTTTGGCATGTAAAAACAACTCAATCTACTTGATTTAAAAGATCTCTCCTCTCTCTTGTGTATCACTCCATTTTATTGAGCATTACAGATGGGGTGTTTGAGACTTTGAAAAGGATGTGAAGGCTGCTCCTGCACCCCAGGGACTCAGTTGTACATAAATGGCACAGTAAGAACCTCAGTAGAGTTACAGTATTTTTATTTCATGAGTAGTAAAAACTTGAAACATAACTCTCTGAAAAAATTCTTTTAAGAACATTCTTGGTTAATACAAAGCTGCTAGCTTTGACTGAGTCCTGCATTACACTTTTTTTTAATTTGAAGTCTTCATCAACTGCAACATATGATCTTAAAGAGAAAATAATTTGATAGTGTTTGTTGAGTTCTCCATCTCTATAAATAAACTGTAATGTGGACTCTGAACATTAGCAAATACAAGACCAGATTTAGAACTTCAGGCTCAAGCCTGAGGAATAAAAATATTTTGTCATCAAAATATTCAAGGTCCATGAGATGTCACAGACAGCATTAGTTCACAGACCAGGCAATTCATTTATCTATTTCAGATGAACTAATGGAAAGGTTTTCTACTCAGGGAACTGGAAGGAAGGAAAGAAATAATAAAAAAATTAGCAGATTTTTGCTTTGTACAATTAAGATCTAGAAGATTAAAAATGTGCTAACCATGAAAATTTTTGCAATGGCAAACTTAAAGTAACAACAGCACTCCTCCAGAATTAATGTATTTCTTTGGAATCAGTATCAATGCTTTGTTTTCTACAGATGATACTTCTGATAGAAAAATGCCCCCAAAACATGAATATCCATATGGATATGGAAGAATTAAGCATCACATTCATCCCAAGTATATGTAACTCTACTCAATGGATCAGGCAAAGTGAATGTAAATTTGGGATGACATTTGAGTTTTCTGGTTTAAATAAATTATAACTGTGCATGACTAAGGGTTAGACCTAATATGCCTAAAACATCAATTTTTATTATGGGCACAGCATATTTTGAAAATTAAAATCACCTGTGGGCCTAGATATTTCATAGGATTGGTAATGACATACAGAGTCTTTCACCACTGCATTCTTGCTTCAAAATTTAATTAGCATGATCTAGAAAAATAAGCCCAAATTTAGAAGATTATAAATTCCTAGCCGTATTTCAGCACTGGTTAAATAGCTGCAACAAATACTCTAGTTAATTATTTTATTATTTGGCTCAATTCATCCATCCAATCCATAAGATGAATTCACCTAATTATTATACTAGTAGAGTGTTTTGATAAAGGAGTGTGAATTTTTCATGCAGTAACAATGGCGTTGCTTCCACTGGTGTGGAAGTAATTTTATTTATATAAAGGTTCTTAAAGCATGCCAGTTTAGATAAAACTACTGTTTTAAGAAGCATTACAGTCTGTTCACATGGATGTACTGAAGATACACTAAACTTGGAGATTCACTCCTGTCAAGGAGGAAACTGCAGCACTTTGTGGAGGTCAGCTCAGTTCTGAGTATCCTTAATTAGTCACACTCCACAAAATCATGCTACCATAAGTTTTATTTAAAGGATGTCCTATTCCAGTATATTAGCTCCTTCTGCAGGAATACCTAGGCTACTATAAAATATCATTACACTGGTGTTTACAGTAAAAGGTTTTAATAATATATCACAATGATGCACTCTTGACAGTGCTGCCAGCACAGAGGCAGCCTGCTCCCTAGATGTGGGCTTTAGGATGAGTGGTTTTATACTGGGATGTTTTCTAAGTGCCTATTCTTGTTTGTTTTGTCTGTGTAAATAAAACCATATACTAGAGGGCTTAACCAAACCTGTAAATTTGAATAAGTTCACCAAAAAGTAGAATCTTGCATAAATTGGCTTTTAGAAAATCATCTACCAGAAGTCAAACTGCCAGTTAAGTTGCATTGCACTGGCTGATCGAGGGCTATCAAGAATAAACTCATATTCTGAACCAACTGTTTAAAAGACAGATGCCAGTATCATGCAAATTCCCAGTACACTGTTGACATTCACAACCTGGAGACTGAACAAGCAAAGAAATGAAATCTGCCTTCACTCTCAAACACATTAGTCAGAAGTGAAAGCTCATGCTATAAGATGCATGGACATGTTATAAACTCGGGACGAGTATCAATGCTATCAAACAAACACATTTTATGGTGAGTAACTGTATTCCTTCCTAACTTGAAAACAGCCTACAGGCTTACAGTGACAACTTGGGCTTTGTGTCCATTCAACCTTTGGATTCCCCTAGGAGAGAAGAGCAAGTGAAACATCAACTGCTGTTAAACATTTTTGATGCTTTTTTTCCCAAGGAGAATAGAAACAACCAACCAATGAAGTCAGGTAGGCAGCAATAGCTTTTATGTGCATTTGAATTAGTTTGAGTCCTGATTCAGTACCTGAAGATGACAAGCTCTGTATTCCATTACAAACCCTCAATCTGTAAATGCCCACATCCAGTAAGATACTCTCACACATATTCAGGAGAAGTAAAACCCAAGCCTAAGAGATTCAGTGGTAGAAAGAGACAAATGGGTATTTATTAGGAAGCAAGGAGGCTTCAAGAATCCTCTTAGAAAGGGGGAATTATCAGCCAGACATGAACCCACCTGTGCACAGACAGATGAGGAAGGTGTGTACAAAGCACATGCCGTGGCTAATCATGGCATGTCAGGTTGCTGTAGCCAGCCTCTGACCTCACCAAAAAGTAAACATACTGTCAGGAGTCAAAGAAAACCAACCTGAGGCTTGAGAAATTTCTCTAGGGCTCCCACCTTGACCTGTGTAGCTGCAGAGATGGGGACTACCATGTTCTGCTTCAGGAGTATGAATTAGAAGTAGGATGATTAAATTGAGGCATCCACTAGGCTTCAGGAAAACAAAGAATTTTTTTTCTTGGCCCAGAGTTACAATTTAGGACAGTGAGAGCCAAGTTCCTGACCTGGCTTAGAACTTTCCATGAAAAACTGCTAAGTAAGGAGCTTAACATATGGGAGTTTAGTCCTAGTGTTGGTCTGAAACACCTTGAAACTGCGTATGAAAACATGCACTCTTCAGCCAGCATGAGGTAAAATAAATGTCAACAATGTTGCCAATGTCAACACTGCACATTTTTCCATGCTACTCGTTTGTAATGACAACAAAATTCATACAAAGGTAACAATCTCACTAAAACATTTAAACCCATACCTTGTGGTCTAATGGTCTGAGTTATTACCACTGGCATCCTAATCTGGGTAGTCTGGCAAGCAGGGGTTCGTTTCACAGTTTGAGCAGATGTTGACTGGATAATCTGCTATTATTAAAGAAAAGTATACTTATATTATACTCTTTATACACAAACACACACAACGTAAACACTAATACCTGTAATTACTGAGATAAGCACGTGGATCTCTACAAGCACAACTAGCTGCTGACAAAAGTCATTCATGTAATGCATGTGGTTGTGTGTGTGTGTATATACCTATTTTGTCATCATGCTTTAAGAAAATTCAATAATATACGACACAGATATCATACCTCACAACCTTCACTAAAAATGTATTTCAAATCTGTGAGGTTAGTATTAAAATTCAGACTTTTGTCTTTAGAAATTTTACTAGAAAGAAAAGCAGTTTTGTAGAAGAAAATGCTGCAATAATTGTAGTGGTATCCACCTACAAACATTAGGCCTTGCACTAAATATCTATGCTTTTTAAAGAAAACATGCTAAAAATAAAATCTAAAACATTATGGGTTCCAAAGTCAGATATACACAAGAAAGCAAACCAAGTTTTGTGGTGATCATATACTATGAATCTTTTAAATGCTGATTTGATATTCTCAAGGTTTCACTTACTACTAATTCAGGTTCGGAAGTTCTTCCTTAAAATTGAGTTAGAAACTTAAAATTTGACCCATAAACAAATCAAATAGGAAATATGTGCAAGGGTCATGTTAAAAAAAAAAAACCAAAAAAACAACAAAAATCAACATTCATATGATCAGGGACAGGGTAGGAGGCACAGATGTAATGAACAGAAGATTCAGAAGGATGTGTGGAAGCTGCAGAGCTATACAAAACCCCATAAATAAACTCTGAAAATAAAACACTGGCAAAGAGCTATTTGAGTAAGACTCCAAGCACAACTTGGGCATGGCAACTTCCGAAGCCACGCACTGCTCACAGCCACAGCTGAGGTCCTCCCCCTGTGTGAGCCATTCCCTCCTGGAAGGCAGCAGCCCACTGCACCTCCACCCAGCAGCACTGCCACCAGGAGCAGCTAAAACCACTGCGCTCAGCTGGACAGCAAGTGGCCAAACCTCTGACTGCAAAGCAACCTATGGAGATAAGGAAAGGAGGAACGGCATCTGCAAATGGGATGTGACAGCAGAGGGTGAGCAATGAGGAAACCCTTCCATGAGCAGGAAGCAGGGCTCCAAAACTGCAAGGGAGACAGGTGGAAACTGCAAACAAGACAAGAGCAATGAGGGATCTCTGATGTATTCTGGAGAAAAAACGAATTGTATCATTCTGAAGTTACAAAACTGCATTTTGTACATCCTAAAATACAAAGAGTCAAAAAGTTATAATAAAACTGTGGATGTAGAGGTATTTGCAATAACCACGCTGCAGAAACAGAAAAGGGAAGAAAGATTAAGGATTCAACTTCACTATGGACACTGAAGGAAAATGGAGCATTTGTACTAAGCACAGAAATGGAGGAAATAGGTATGAATTTAATTGGTCAAGACAGAGAGTGAATAGTCACACTCAGAGGAGAAAGAATAAAGCAGCTACCATGCTTAAAAACAGGAAAGAAATAAGAGTTGATCAGTGAAAACTATAGAAAAAAAGTTGAATTTAACTGCATTTTGATGCACAGGAAACATGAACAAGCGTGGTTTCAGAAAAAAGACAGAATAGTCCATGTTAAGAAAACATACATTGTTATGAAAAGGAGAATGATGCTACTTTTACAATAATTTACTGGATCAGTTTGCAGAGAACAGTGAAGAAAAGCTGCTGTACCTTAATGGGCCAGAAGCCAGGCCATAAAAATGATGTGTGGGACCTCAGGACAGAATTACTATACATAGAATTAGAATAATCTTCTGCAATTGTATTTTTTTTTCTCTCTTTGAGGCAACTTCTACAGCTCAGAACAAAGTTCTTTTTCCTTCAATTAATATTGTCATGTGAATACCCTACAAAATGAGCCACTAACACCATTAAAGATAGGACAATTTTTAACCATTTAAGATTACATAAATGGCAATGTTTCCTTTACTATCCAATACATTCCACAAATTGTCTTTTGGCAAGTACTAGGACTTCAATGTACATACAAATGCTGAAAGTCTAGAAAATTATTGACAAACAAACATTTCCAAGGGGCAGAGATCAAAATCATCACCTTAAACTCCATAAAGAAACCAACCAGCAACAGACACAAACTCTCTCAAAAGAACAACTGCACCAGAGCTCAGAGCAGCATCTTACACTAAATCCCGATTTCTATATTGGAGTTTTAAGAAATATGCAATCTACAGATCTGGAAGTAGTTAAGGAATTAACATTAGCAATTTGTTTCTGAAACAGAGCATGTAACTTCTTTGCAGGCAAACTAGGGACATAGTAAAAAACAAGGAATCAGAGGATTCTGTATTAAAATTTGTAACTACATAAGCCACACTTCATCAGTTAAGATAATTCAAACTGTTCTAATTGTCTTGCCTGTTTTCCCAACATCATAAACATTACTATTATTACTATTATAATAATAAACATTACTATAATAATTATTATTATTATTACTATGAGGTCCTTAGCTTGACCTCAAAGTTGTAGGCAATGAACAAGTATACCAGCAGACTGGTCTAGGAGAGGATGAACTTAAATTATTTCATATTTCTCACAGACTAAAACCACGCACAACAAGCATACCCCACATCAGGTTATCTATCCACATTCTGAATCAAAGCTGAATGCCACTGATCAGTTGACAAGCACTGACCCAGACTGAGAGCCGACACAAGAGTTTTAGGACCCCTAGGTTAGCAGGGATATTACTCCAGCCTTTTCCCTTCCAGAAAAGGGGAGATCTCAGTGCTGCTGCAACCACCTTTGGGAAGATGAGGACAGAGTCAGACTCCTCCAGATGTGCAGAGTAGAAGGATGTACCACAAAAGACACAAGCTGGAATATAGGAGATTCCAATATAGTAGAAGAGAAAAAAAATTACCATCAGGGTGGGCAAGCTCTGGAACAGGCTGCCCCAAGAGACTGTGCAATTTCTTCTAGAAGACACTCAGAACATGACTGGTCACATGGGAGGTATCCCGATGTGTAAGCAGGAGGCTGCACAAGACACCTCCAGGAGTCCTTTCAAACCTTTTACCAATGTGTCCAAGAACACACCATCATTGATTTTATTAAAGTGCTGAGTCACAAAAGGTAGCAAGACAGAATACAAAGGTCTTCAGACCTTACAGAAACTGTTCATCATTCCATCTCCTCTAAAAAAGGAAGCATTTTAATTATGTACACCTCTGAAGACAACAAGCACAACAACAGACAACAAAGGCAGAGAAAATAGAAAAGACAGAATGTGATTTAGTCATTGCCTAAATTTGATAGAGTTAGGAAAATGTTAAATTATGATCAAGACAGTGTTGAGACATCAAGTATTGGCATATACTAGTTATTCCTCTTCAATTTATCTGTCAAAATTGAAGAATCATGTCCTAGGCTGCCACACTTTGGAGCTCTTCAAGGAACACACCAAAGCAGCAGTCATGGCATTGCTTCTCCAAGTGCAATGCGTGAACAGTTACCTACATTTTTCTTCTAGAAAATAACATTTTTTCTGCAAAGTAAGATGTACATTTCTCACAACAAAAAGTATTCTTCCTCTCTTTTTATTTCATCTTTGCACTGCTCCCTTTGTAATCTCTTTCCACTCTTCACACTCACTTTGATTCACCATTTGTCTCCTCTGCCAGACCAGTTTCTCCTCTCACTTCCTGAACACTGCAGGACACTCCTTTGCTAAAGCTGAGTGTATTTTCAGGGGTGAAAAAAGGGATGTTTATACAAAGGTGCTTCCATAAGGTAGCAGGCTCATGAAGACAAAAAAGGATACACAACAATCACACTACTAATCACCAGAATAACAAAGAGGTGACAGCTGAAATAACCTTTTTTTTTCCCTAAGATTTTCTTCAAAAAGTGTAGATTTGGTGACTCTGTGTCAATAAAGTAATGGTTCTCTCTGGTCCTAATCTCAAGCCAAAAGGTGATAACCAGTCCATGACATCTTCTACTGTCTAAGTTATTGCAGGACAGAGAACAAATTATAGACATGAACACAGACCAATAATCAACAGCAAAACCAACAAACATAGACTGAGAAAGAATCCAGCCAAAGCACAACAAACGTACAGAAGCAGAAAGAGAATAGAAGTCATCAGTCTTTCTCACGCCTGCACAGGAGAGACAAAATTAAATGAGAGCCACAACCTACAAACCACTGAATGGAAAATTCCTTTAGGACAGTAAGATTAGAATGCATTGCTAAAATTTCTGAGGACAAGGATTTTGCAAATTTCCTGGACCAGTGCAGATGCACAAGGTTCCAACCTTTACTTGAAGAGGGCTGCAAAACCAGCCTGGCCCAATTCACAGGAATCACCTTTTGCAACAAAAGCATCTGATCCAAAAGCTTAAACCTATCAAGTACTGCAATAAAGACAAAAAACACAGTAAACAAGAGCTTCTGCAAAGGATGAAAAACAAAAATAAATTTGAAAAATATATCCTTTACCAAGCTTTTTTTTTCTCTCAATTAAGTTAAAAAAAATAATGTGAAAGGAAGAAACATATAAACATATAAAACTCCGAATGGCTGTGGTCTGATATGACATTTATCTTCACTCATGAGTAAACACTTGCTAACTCACTTGTGGCTATGCCACTTGTGATTTATCAGTCTACTCACTCCTGAAGATAAATGTCATATCAAACCTCAGCTATCATGTAATCTGGCAGCATTAACTTACAATGTTCATGCTTTTATGGGCCTAGAATTCATATTTACCATTGCTTACCATGCTGCTGTAGCAGTTACAGTTTTTCAATGGTGCCTCAAAATCTACATAAGCAATTATTTTTCCTCCCAAATTTAAAAAAAAAATTACTATTTTAATGTTAATATGACAATACCATTCCATTGAGTACAGGCTTTCAACAAAGAAATGAAGAAAAATAAAACAGAAGCCATGAAATCACTTGTCCCACCTGCTCCTCAATTTATTACACAATTCTTCCTACAATGTTTAAATGCTCTACTTTTGAATGTTTTCAATTATGGCTTTTTCATCACTGTCTTTGAGAGCCTAATCTACCATCTAATAATCTCTCTTACTTTAAGGATATTTTGCCTTCTATCCTACCTTAATCCTACTTAATTTAATTATATCTTGTTATTCATATTTTTACCATCTTGGTCAGTTCCAAATAATTAATTTTTCCTTTTATTCTCCCTTACAATCAGTGTTTGAAGAAGTTGTGTGTTCATTTCTTTTAATCTTCGCTTTCAAGCCTGGCCTTTTGTTACTGGTTTCCAAACAACAATCGGTGACAATATTCTCCTAATATTAATGTACAGCCCACAAAATTCTGAAAATAAAGTCCATGATAACAACTCAGAAAACTACTGGGCTGTGTTTCAAATAGGCATACAATTTGTCAAACACAGGCTTTGTACCTGTTAATAAATCCCAGATATCTACTGCTCAACAGCCATTTTTATTTATATTTTACTGCACACCAAATTCCATGTCAGTGGCTAAATCTTTATTAGTCAGTTAATAGAAAATACTCCTTAAAAAAAAAAAAGAAAAGATTTCCTAAAATTTCACTAAAACGTGTACAAATTAAGATTCATTCATGAACACAAAAGTGATGCCAGTGGAGAATTAAAAAGCCAAGTGGAACATCCCCATATTAACATAATGCTTATTCTGCTGCTTTATCTTGTTTCCAAATTCCATTACTCTATCTCAACTCTGAGAGACTCCAACCACTGTGACAGTGCAGGGAAGGTGTCAATAAATGTTTGAGCAAATCCTGTTCTAATATAACTCAGAGCCCACCTTCTGGACACTGTGCCCTATCAGTGCAGCAGAAATGGTGCAGCTGTATTTCCATACCTCCCTCCTAATCCTAGACCTGCACAAATCTTTATACAGCTTTTTATATAATTAAATTTGTTTTAATTAAGATGGATCATTGATTTTCTTATTGGGTTTTTTTATCACTCAAGTTTAATACTTGGCTTTAACTTCCAGGAGTACTTTCTCCTTATGATGCAGACCATGCCAAAACAATACATGAAGTGCTAATACATCTCCACTACCCATCAATCTACTTATAACCTCAACATGTGTGATAAAGAACATCTCTCTTACTCATACAAATTTTACTGCTGCAACACCCAAAACAATGTCTGTCTATATAAGGCAACACAGAGCACATGAACTCTAACAATGGCAATTCAGACAAACTTAGAACAATTTAAAAAATTGAGTGTTGGCTTATCTCATAAGTGTCTCATCAATAAAATATTAGGATAAAATTGTTCCCCTTTTCTTTATATAGAACTAGCACTATCTACCTTTATGAAGCATTGTTTTTCATCGTTTGCAACATGATTCCAGTACTCTACAAAACAGACTAAAAGTCTCCTGTTTCATCACTGCTAACACTGTACGTTTCAAAGCCTTTGTGCGAGCTATGCTGGATGCTGACAGGGCACGCAGGATTTTCACACTGCAAAGTACCTCAATGCAACTGGAGAAAGCATCAGCATAGCTGACACCTTTGAGAAACAGAAAAGACAAAGGAAGGAACAGCCAACAGACCCTTCACATTTTAAGGAAAACTGGACTACAGTAAACTGGCTGGTATGAAAAGATGTACAGTCTAAAACAAGCTTGCCCTTCTGCAGCTGGACAGTTTGCAAAGCCAGCTGGAACCCTCTCCAATAAGCTTCAGGCTTGGAAAACCTGGAGCTCAGCCAGTTCTTCCATCAGTGCTGCCTACCCTCAGGCAAGCCAGCTGCAATCTTCCTCTCCTGGACAAGACCAAGGCAAGATGGCCAGCAGCTCTGTGCTCCGATTTCAGGGAGCACTGAGAACTGTGACAGTGTGAGCAGTGGCCCTGCAAAAAAAATCAATACTTATCAGCAATTACTGGGCTGATATGGAGCTGCTGCTGTGTTGTCTGCTTGGCACGTGAGTTGATGGCTGCTGTGCTAAGATTTTTTGATGCACTAACTCTTGATGTCTGATGCTGCTTTTGTCTGTACAGAACTACTCTGAGGGTAATTAAGTGCCTGGTTAAGTACTGTTTGATTCTATTAACTAAAGACTGATGAATTTAAAGGAAATATGAAAAGACAGTTTCACACTAAAGCACATAAATTATGATCCTTAATGTCTTTCCCCTATTATATATATATCTATATAGTATATCTTTTCCAGAAAATAAAAAGTATTAACCACAGCTTTGCTTTGCACAGTTTGTGACCTTTTGAAAATGTAGTGGTCATTTCAAATACCCAGCAAATAAAAATTCAGCCCTAGACCTGTTACCTCCTTACAGACAGAAAACCAGCTTCTCTTGCTCATCAGATCAATCTCCACAATGTTACTTGAGCAGCTTCCAGCTCCTCCTATGACCCAGACATGTCAGAAAAGCTCTTCACATTGTTAATCTCTACTCACAACACCACAACTTCTTGCTTACAGTATCCATTGACATGAGACAGGCAGAAGGTGCCTCTCCCAGAAATTTGGCTTTCTCCCAACCAGAAAATTCTCTACCAGAACTGTATCATAAGAGTAAGAATTCCTGTGGTCTTATCCATTTTTGTCCTACATCAGTGTTTCTCAAAAGGTGTGGTGAAACCTGCCCAGTGGGCACAGGAGCACTTAAGGAGGGCTGCACAACCCTGGAAAAAGCCATGCTACATGGCAGTAGGCTAGCCTTAGACTGTGGCATGAGATGAGGCCAGACTTACTGGCCATGGACACTTCTACCTCTAAGAAATCTGTCAGCTGCAGGCAGAAATTTGCTTACACTGGGAGTAGTTTTTCCACCTACTGTAATTATCACCAGCTTCTACTCTTGGGCCTAGAAAGGCCAAAGCTATTGAACATTCAGTCATGAAACATGGACAAATCAAAGAGATGTCACAAAAGTGTGAGGAACACTTTTCTAATTAATACAACAATCCAGACAGGGTGGGGAGAAGCCATTTCAGAAGAAGAAAGCATGCAAGTGGCTGGACCTGCATTGAAGCAGCCAAGTTAAGGTGAAAAACACCCGTCTTGTGTATATTACAAATGCCAGAGTCAGAAATCTTACCACTCAAGATGTTCTTACACATTAAAACTACGTTCACTGAAGTATTATTAAATTATATTAGTTTCATTTTAAAATTAATAATTTAACCACGAGAAAGTGTTTGTAAGGTTCAAGACACAGCTCAGGGATTTTCAGTCTGTGCACTGCTACTCTTAATTAAAGCAAAAGAAATCTTTTCTTTCCACACACATTGCTAATTATTTATATGCTTTATAGAACTTATAAACTCAAGGACAGATCACTGTAAGGCTTAACATTATCACATTTGTATTTCTCTACCTCGATAATATAAATTTTTACCACAGTGATAAATGTTCTGCAACCTCTCTATACGATTTTGAAATCTAAGTGAAGTACTTTACTCAAACATACACAGAAACCACATACAAGGAAACTTTCACAAAGGATAGTAATGTCTGTATAAACTCAAGGCCTTGTAAAAATCCTTAACACCGTTTGATTACAAGTGCAAACACACACACACAGGATCCAGTTTAACAGGAGGGTAAAGTCACCACACTCTTAATGACTACCTGGCTGTGCAGCTGCCTCACTGATAGTGCCTTTGAAATTAATGAATTAATGAAGCACTTAACACTTCACTATGCACAACAAAGATACAGTTCAGTGAGTAACAGAGAATGGCATTATTACTAAACAAAACATCCTGGCACAGCACACCTATTCTTCTACAAGATTTTGCAACTATGTGTAGAAGAGTTTAAAATGAGAGTTCATTTTAATTTTAAAGTCAAGCAGCATACCTAATGACATATTCAACATTATACTCCTGCCTGTAAATCTTGGAAAGCTTTCTGTTCTACACTTGTAATTCCCTCAAATTCCACTGTGCTCATACAACAACCACTCTATTGCAGACAAAAAGACCAAGAGTGCACTTCCTTAAATTTATGTTAATAATCTTATCTGAAGTAATGGTTGAGCATACATGTGAAATGACAGAAAATGAGGTACTACCACATATCACAGAATATGATACAAACAAAAAAGAATTTCCCCAAACAAGCTGCAATGAAAGTGACATTAAAAACTGCTATACAGTTCATTAAGAAATCCTCTTTTACACTACAGTACCTACCAGTTGAGAACTCTGATTTGACTGTACCACCTTAACCTGAGGAGGCTGCACTGTATTTGATACAGAGACTGTGCAAATGTTGTTTGGTTGCCTTATTCCTATTGTCTGCGTCGTGACAACAGAGGAAATGCTTCCCGAGGCAGATTGAGGTATAACTTGTGAGAGCTTGGTCTGTTGGAGTGACTGCTGAGACGGCTGTCCTTGCAAAACCAAATGCTGACTATTCAGTAAAGATTGTCTCAGTGCAGGTAGACTTTTCTAGAAACAGAAGAAAGTTTATGAAATATCAAACTTAGCAGATTGACAAAAAGCATTTTTAAATTTGCTGCAAACATAATTAAAAGAATGCATCGTTTTTGCCAATTTGACTGTCTGTTCATCAAACAGGACTAAGACTGAACATTTATTGTAAGAGTAAGTTCAGTTTTTAATAAGATTTCAGTTTGGATTTAGCAACCCCATAGACTTTCGCATGCCCTAAATTCCACTGTAGCAGAAAAATCATTCTTACTCTCAATACCATCTAGAACTTGTAGCTTAGGTCTTTGGAAGGGCAAGAAATGGAAGCAAAAAAGGTAGAACCATGGAACAACCCTATTCCCAGCAAGCTGCACCGACTTACTCCTCCTAACACACCTCCAGTACCTACCACCAAATGATTTCCCTCTTGGTGCCCTAAGCAGTAGCTGTTTATTGTATTATTTCTGAAGTAATGTATTGTGAGAGGATTAGAAAAGTGTACTATTGTAAGCCCCATGTTCATACCACTTCAAGGAAAACATACTTCTAAAAGGCTGTACTGTACCTTCATGAACAAACTTTTGACTTTTTAAGTGGCAGAAGTGTTCTTTTAGAGTGCTTCCTCAGGCAGCTGAAGAATGCAAGTGTTTAACCCAAGCTACAACTCTTTCTAAACTCCTAATACTGATTTAAAAACTTAATGCCTGTTGCCCAGAAAGGACTTCAAAGAAAGAAAATAAATCAAAACTTATCATGATACTAGAAGTGACTGCAGTAAAAGCCACAAGAAAGTGTTAAGGGTAACTTGAAAAAACAGAACCAGAAGTTCCGAAGCAAAGTTGCAGGGAGAAAAAAAGAGAGAAAATATGCCCTAAACAGAGAAGTTTTCAATTAGACCAAAAATACTTTTAAAATCATATTTGTAGCTTTGTTGGGATTTAAACATGCTTTGCACATTTGTATATAATCCAGCATATGGAAGTTATTGTAGCTAATTTACAGAACCAATTAAAAGTTACATTTACCCCCACATATACTTAACTTAGGACCCCACAATAAATCTATCTGGTATCATGTCAGAAATTCTACCGTTGATTAGCTCCAGATTAAAACCAGAATCATCTAATCAACACTTTATCCAGTTCAGTTCTTCATAATCATTGCTATATATGGATTGAAAGTTACCAATGACCCAAACATAGATTGGGAAAACAGTATGGAAACAACTTATTAAATTATTTGAAGCATTTTGTAAAAATAGCTTGGGACTCTTTGAAATGCGAATGTTTCTCTTCATAAAAAATTACCTACTACCACAGAAAAGAGTATTTATTCTGAACGTAAAGGATCACTACAGAATAGCCAAAGGATGGTTTCCAAACTAAGGAGTAACTGCTTTTTATTTTTTACATCTAATTACTGCAACGTTCTAGATCAGGGCTACTCAAGCTGCGAACTCCAGATCAGCTCTGGGCGCCAAATCTGTTTTTGTAAAAGTCAGCCAAGGTCCCAAATAGATGAGGTCTCCCTCCTGTGGGAACTCCCTGTTTCTCAGCACTGCCCCAGGCTGCTGGAGCAGCCCGGGGCCTCTCCAGATGAGAGCAGCACCTGCCTGGCCTGGCACGGGTGGAGCCTGCACAGCACTTCCAACCAGGAAGATCTTGGCAGAAATGGGCAGCATTTAGAAATAAAGGAAGTGCAGTCCTGGGGCAGTGAAGAGAATACTATTTTAAAATTTTAACACTCTTTTTAATGTAAAGAAATTTTGATCTGAAATAAATTTATCCAAACAATATTCACATTACCTTAAGGAAAGGTACAAGATATGGCTGAGGAGATGATTTCAGTTCTGTTTGAAGGCGGCCTGTAAATTCTTCTGGATCAATCTTTGCATCCTTCATGGTGAAAAAAAAAAAAAGTATCAACCTCTCTTTTCAGTTGCTTGGCTGCCTCTTTCCCAGCTACTGTATACACATATCTCTCCAGCTGAATAGGCTGCCATATCAAAATCAGAGCTGAAGTCCCTTAACTCCTCTCTAAGACCCTTTGCCAAGCACTAATTCAAACATGTAACATGCCACTCAAAATACAGAGAATTCCCTTGGGGAAGGCACCACTTCAGATAAAATGAGGCCCCAGAAACACTCAAGTCTCTTTTGGGACTCTACTCGCTTGCTAACATTTACACGGTCATTTCTTTTCTTAAAATTAAAAGAAAACAACAACAACAAGTTGTCGATGTGACCTTAAAAATATGAAATTTGTCAGCCTTTGTGGTAATTCCAAAATCAATTCTGATGGTACAATTTAACTGGTAGAATCCATATATATAAAACTAGATATGCAAAGCATGCCCATACATAAAAAGCATGCTTATAAGTATATATAAAATTTTTCTCCACTTAGGAATTTGTATGTGTGCTCACAAAATACACACTTAAATACATAATCAGGCATTTCTTTAGTAGTAATTCAAGAGAATTCTAACGTGGGTGCATTTTATGATACTTCTAAAGTATCATTAGTTACAAGTTCAGATTGTAATCAAAACACTAATTAGCCTTCCTGATTGATACAGAACAAGAGAAAAACAAAAGCAAAACACGCTTCAATATATATATTTATTATATACGCATGCTGGTACTTCATTTAAAATACTGTAAGTAGTTACCTTTATTTAGTATTTTCAAGCTGGTAAAAGTTAAAACAAGTTTTCACTGGAATCATTGAATATGATTGTTGAACAGCTCACAAGCCTTAGGCCTGTCTAAAATATACAGATTCCTCTGGCAATGAATTCAAAGAAATGTATAGCAACTCCTTTTAAATCCAATTTGAGAAAATTGATTTAAAAACTTAATGCCTAGACTATATTACATTCCTTTTAAGAAGCCTGACTCTTTTCCCAGCTCCACAGTATCCTCTGTCTGCAGCTCATGTATACAATTCACTGCAGCATCTGTTGCACTGCAGACTGCAGCCAGTCCTGCCTTTTTCTGGCCAGAGCACTCTAACCCAGCTTTGCCTCTGGAAATCCCCATGCCACTAAGGCTCATCCAGGGGCATCTGCTTGCAGAACAGCTGAAAATCAGCAGCTCAGGAAAATACCTTTCCTTCAGTCCTAGAAACTCTAAACCATGTTGTGAACCACAATGTTCTGTGCTTGAAAAATTAAGAGCTTCTTGTTTCAAAGAACCAGGTTTGGAGGGAAAAAAAACTTAACAAATCCTCAAGGAAAAATATCATATTTTACTAAAGGAGAAACCAAAGTATTGCTCCTCAAAACAACACTGGCTTTGATACTAAATATTTTGCTACATTTCCCCTTTCAAAAACCAAGAGAAAGTCTGCCAATATTGCATTTTGATGAAGCCCAGCCCCTTTCATTACAGCCAAAGTAATTGTTAAAATCAAAGCAATAGTTTTCAGCATCCATAAATAAGAAGTTGAATAGGTAACTGACAAAGTAAAAGGTAACTAAATATTTACCAACAAATCTTGAACCAGAGCTTTCACATTGCGGGACGTTTCTGGAGATGGTGAATTATGAGAAGCAAGCTTTATAAGGGTAGCTAAAAAGTTTTTACATTTTTTCACATTCTCTTGCATTTCCTGCAAAAAGCCAAAGAAAACAAATATTAGCTCCATGCTATTTTTCCATCACAATCAATGCATGCTCTGACCACTACAAATAAGGAAAATGATGAAATTTTTCTAATTCAGGCCATATATGAAATACATTTTGCTATTACTGCTTGTTACCTGAGATTTTCTTATCTTCTTTCGGTAACGAACATCATAGCTCACAAATAACAACAAAAAAAAAATCAATGAAAGAAATATATTTTATATTTTTACAGTCTGCTTTGGTACAAATAACCTTAAATATGAGAAGTAACAGGACAATTTGCTGGAGATGAATTCCTCTTTGCGATGCCCAACAGACAAGGTACAAATGTTCCCCAAGCTATCTTAATTTGTTAAATTATTGATTCAGTATGCTTTTGTACAAAGCAGCTACAGCAGTAAAATCAAATTAGAAGTAAGTCTTCAAACATCATCATATCTGATCTTTTTTTCATTAGTAGTAAAACAAGCCATTATTTTTATATGGCATAGTTGCTCCAAGAAACAGAAACATCACACTTCAGTGTAACCACAGTTTTGAGGCCCAGGAACAGGATCATCAAGAAGTCCATAGACGGAAAGGCTACAAGAACAGAATAGCTCTTTCACTAGTGCCACATACATGGCAGGGTGGGGAGAGCTGACCACAAGTGTTCTTCCTCCCTCTCAGAATTTGTATCCCATTTGGCTGAAACCAGGGGAAGGGTTTTCCTGTTTGCCAAGTATTTGTCCCATCAGGGCATACATGCTTGCCTGAAGAAAAAGCTCTACCAGAGGAGTTCTGAAGTACTAAGAAAACCATGTTTCCACCAGTGTCACACTTGCCTGCGACACAACGGTGGTCCCAGGCACAGGAGAGCTGGGGATGACCAGGGGCTGTGCTGGCACCTGCGCTGCCGTGTGAGGGGGCAGCGGCAGCCGAGGCTGCCCCTGCGGCTGCCCTGAGCCCTGGCTCTGCGCGCCGCTGATCGCTGCCGGCTGCTGCGGGCCTGAACTTCCCCCTGCCACCGTGGTCTTGAACAAATTTGGAGCGCTCGTCGTAGCTACTGATACCTGTTAAGATTTTATATTAAAAAATATTAATTTTCACTGTCAAAAAAACATGTAAATCCTAAAATCATACAATGGTTTGGGTTGGAAAGGAACTTCAAGCTCATCCAGTTCCGCTGTCCCAGGCTGCTCCAGCCCCAGTGTCCAACCTGGCCTTGGGCACTGCCAGGGATCCAGGGGCGGCCGCAGCTGCTCTGGGCACCCTCCCAGGGAACAATTCCTCCAGGAACCCTCCCTGAATCTCCCTTCCCTGCCCCAGGCAGCCCCTGACCGTGGTGTGTGAGAGCACAGCCCCTCCTGGCAGCGTGGCCGTGGCGCTGGCGGGCGCTGCCGTGGATGGCACCACCTTGGCTTGCACCGGGAGGCCCAGGCGGACGCTGGAGGTGGCCACGGACGTCGGCTGCTGATAAAGGAAAAATCAACATTTTACTTGTTTTCTCCTTAGTAACTTGATCTCCAAGGCTTTCTAATAATAGTGATTACAAGAATAATCATTATTATTACTGCAAAGAAAACCCCATCAAACCTAGTAATGTGCTTTTATATGTATATTCACAAATACTGGAAAAATTAGCTTTCTCATGTTCAATGACAGCTTTGCAGTATTTCTCCTGAAAGCCATTACTCGTAGAGCTATATGGAAAAGATTAGAAAAAACAAACGTGACCTGCAAAAAAACTGATGTTACATTGATGCATTAATTCAGTTGTAATATTTACATGTCAATATTCATCAATATTTGAGTTTATCATTGCCAGTAACACATACCAGTCCTCCTGGCATTTATGGGCCTATTCTAGTGCTTTTTTTTAATGAAAATTAATTTTTTTTAATCAGAAAATTTAGAAAGCAGAAAAATATTCTTAAAATAATTTCAGATTGAATTATATAGAAATTAACTTGCAGAGAAACGACATCTAAGCACTGGGAAAACCTTTGTCATAGAATACAGACTCTGTACCCAGACAGCAACTGCAATATGAGGTGGAGACAAAGGAAAATGACTGACCTACAGCCTTTCAGTCAGTAGTACATTCTATAGCTCAGGAAATTTATCTTATTTAGCAACCATATTACTTATTTTGTGATTTACTTTCATTGCAAGACTGAAATCTCTTGCCATCTTACAAAAGGACAAAATTTAGGAATTAAAAAATATCTCCAGAGAAGTTACTTAATTCTGCAGGAAGGTAAATATCATTATAAATGAAATGCATCATACAATATGGCAATTATGACAAAATGAGAACCACACATTACTAAAAATGGAGGCCACACTGGTGTCTTGTAACTTGCATTTATTAAGATTTGCATTCACACATTTGAAAAAGACAAATTTTCTAGGCGGACACAGTAATAAATCATGGCTGATGTTGCTTCTCACAAGATAAAACTAGTTTTCCTTGATTTAAATTTTAATTCACATGTCTCTAAAATTCATATTTTATAAAGAACTGCTTATTTTAGAGTCCTACGTTGTCTATTAAACTTACATAAAATACTTCTCCAAAGAACATCTAGTGTACTCTAAAATATCTCCAAAAGGAACAGAAGCCCAGGCAGGCATTCAAAGCCCCAAGGATTCCTTACAAATCAGTCCAGCAACATCATCTACTGGATATCAATCTTCTGTACTTGGGGAAAAAAAGGAGGAAAGAAAACAAATCAAATAAATCTACCTGACATCTGAACAAACCCCCTTTTTTTTTTTTGTTTGTATAGCTTTCAAGATTTTTTAAATCTTGACTAGGGATGCCTTCCATCCTGAGATAGCCTAGAGACAACAAACAGCATCATCATGAAAAGGCAGAATTATCTGTTTTTTTCCAAGAAGGATCACATAAATCTTCTCCTGTTTTAAACATCCTACACCTCTTTTCTTCATTATAAAATGAACAAGTATTTTAAAATGCTAGTTGAATGAAATTATATCTACCTGATGAGTGCTGCATTTGAAATATAAATATTGTGTATCTTGTTCACTTGCTTATAATCAGTTTCCAGCCTAAGAACATAGCATGCCTGTGATACCTGCCCCCTTATCAGTCTGGGCTTCCAGAAGTGAGGATTTAGGAAAAAAGAAGATAACCAGGGGCCCTTCTGGCAGCTACTAGCTTCCAGGCAAGACGTGCAGCCAGAAATCCACAAATACAAAGTGAGACTATGAGCTAGAGAATGTCTCTCAGCTAATAAATATTCATTATTCATCACAGGAACATACTTGAAAATAAAACTGCACATAATTAAAATATAAATTTTCACTATTGTAGTGCCCAACTAAGAATGAATTCCCATGTGCCAGATCTCAGCAACAAACTGTGAAACTTGAAAACTAAATTCACACTTGGTTTTAAAAATCAATAGTGACAAAAGCCTTTAATAGAAAATGGCAGTAAAATCCACTAAAGTGCTGGATATGAAGAAATCCGTCACCACCAGAGAACTGCAAACAAAGTAATGCAATGGTTTGTTAACGTGGTTCCAAAATTTAGAAGGGTAAAAAAGGTAAGTCTGAAATGAAGGGATGAGAAACACAACAAGGAACTAGCCTGGAGAAATTCTAAAATATCGTGGAAATTATCTACAAGTGACAGCTACAAGTTGCCAGAAGACACTCAAAGGATTCCCAACATGAATGCTTAAGAGAACTGATAAAAATTACTTAGAAAGAAAAAGTTGTGTTTTCTATGAAGGAAGCTGGTAAACAGATCTCATGAGATATACGTCAAGAAGAAAAAAAAAAATTATCAACATTATTTTAACAAAAAATCATAACCCAGTGTGTCAAGTTCCTACTGGAAGAATCTAAAAGAACTCATGATGTTCCTTGAGGAAAAGCTGCTGAGGTTTGGTAGGATGCTATTAAATTCTGACATTTTCAAATATAACTATTATTTTTCATTAGATAAGTCAGATGGGTTTTTATATTCCCTAAACAGAGGGAAGTAACACGGAAGAGCCTCTTGCCCTGTGCTCAGCCACTGACAGGCAGGAAGCCAGACCATGAACGAGCACACAGTAGACTGTGCTGATGCCCACGGGACACTGGAGGCTGCATGTGCACACAGACCTGAGCTGGCTCTGTCCACACAGCTCACAACAGGGTGCCCAGCACAGTGCTACAGAGAAAAGGAGGATTTCAGGAGGGACAGCCTGGGAGGGGGGAGTGTCCCAAGGTTTGCTCTGCCTGCCCAAGTCACACAGGTAACACACGTGACTCTGATTTCAGGGTGCAACAAATCACTTCCACTTAGGCAGTCAGAGCACATTGGAATTGTTCATTCACAGTGCAGGAAAACCCTGTGTCCTATAAATTCACTCCTCTGACAGCATCTCTGCTTTCCTTCTCCCCAGAGCTCTGGGCACATGAATAAGGAGGCAAATCTTGGGAAAGAATCCACTCTACCTGCTGTGCATAAACAAGCTGTCTCTGTACAAGGAATACACAAGGCTGAATTTGAAAAAGCAAGTCACTTGAATATGGAGGAAACAATCAGAATAACCAAAGATTATTTCTCACTGTCAAGGCAGGACAGTGCCAACTTCAGAGATTGCATTGCATATTCACAGCTTTATCAAATGAAGTCAAACTGTCACAGGTTAGTATGAAAATCCTTGGGAGCAGGTTGGGCTACACTTGTATTTTGTACTACAAAACCACCTGCCTACCAACACTCCAGGTACCAGCAGCATAGGCTCTGCACTAGAGCTTACTTTTGACAAGTTCCACATGTTTTTCATGATCATTCCTGTCAATAAACTTGGCCACTATCAATCAAAAAGAAGAAAATACTCCAGGTAACATTTGAACAAGCACTAACACAAAAGCCAAGTTTTTCATAATACAAATTGTGACTCCTCTTTACATCCTCCAATACATGGCTTCACTAAGTGTTATGCAAAACTCAATTTTCATAACATCTTTAAGTTTAGATTTAAATCTTTAAGTTCAGATTTGCAAAATCTGAAATGAAATTCAATTTCATTTCCAATCATTAATGTAGAAGACTTCTTATAAACTCAACAGCCCATGCTACGATGCCATCTGAGATGCCTCCAACAATCAATGGCACTGTTTAACAAAGTGAAACTGAAATGGGATCACAGACACTGGCAGAAGCATAAGCTAAAGGTCAAATCTGGGAGCAAGTCACTTGCACTGGGCTGGCATGGCCAGGTTTTGGTGCTGGTGGCTCTGTGAGAAGCTGCCAGAAGCTTCTCCTGTGTCCACAGAGCCAATTCCAGGCGGCTCCAGGACAGACCCACAACTGGCCAAGGCTGGGCCCAGCAGTGACAGTGGCAGCACCTCTGGGGAACACTTGGGAAGGGGGAGGAAATCCCCCTGGAACTGCAGCTGGCTGAGAGCAGGGAGGATTTGTGAGAGGAGCAGCTCTGCAGAGCCCCAGGGCAGGGCAGGAGGGGCAGGAGCTGCTCCACGTGCTGGAGCTGAGGTTCCCCAAGCCTGGGGTGCAGCCCAGGGAGAGGCAGCTGTGCCCCCCCAGCCCCTGGGCTCCAGGATGGATCAGGGATCCTTTCCCCTGCAGCCCCTGGGCTCCAGGATGGATCAGGGATCCTTTTCCCTGCAGCCCCTGGAGGCCCCACACAGGAGCAGGGGGTGCTGAAGGAGGCTGTGACCCCAGGAACTCCACCCTGGAGCAGCTCCTGGCAGGACGTGTGGCCCCATG
>QUSF01000059.1:2412748-2425498 GCA_003676055.1 Chloebia gouldiae
GGACCAGGCTGGAGCAGCTCAAGGAGCTCACTGTCTCCTGTGGGAAGGACCCCACACTGGAGCACTGGAAGCTGTGAGGAGCCCTTCCCTTGAGGAGGAAGGAGCAGCAGAGACAACCTGGAATAAGCTGAGCACAGCCCCCATTCCCCATCCCCCTGCACCACTCGAGGGAGAAGTGGAGAAAGCTGGGAGTAAAATGAAACCCAGGAAAAAAGGAGGGGTGAGGAGAAGCTGTTTTAAGATTTAGTTTTTATTTGTCAATATACAACTCTGATTTGATTAGTAAGGAATTAATTCCCCCCAGCTGAGCCTATTTTGTTGTGTCAGTAACTGGTGAGGGATCCCTATCCTGACTCACAAGACTTTCCTTACATTTTCTTTTCTTGTCCAGCTGAGGAAGGCAGGGATGGAGAGGTTCTGGTGGGCATCTAGTGTCCAGCCAGGATCAATTACCACATAATTTTTCAGTAACTAACTCATACAACCTTTCCTTCAGGCATGGCTGTAGTCTGAACTGCTATTAATCCATTAAATGTTCCCCATCAGCAAACTCTGCTTCCCGAGACTGAAACTTCTGAAGAGTTCATGGAGAAACTCCACAAACTGATTGACTGCCTCTCAGTTCCTCGTATGAACAGACACTTCAGTGTCAGATGCAGAGAAACTTTTTATCAGAGATTGGATTTGTTTTCAGCCTAGTAAAAATACAGCAAAACTGACCCAAAGTATTATCCGTTTAAAAGCCTGACATGTGGACACAGTTACAGAAAATAACTGGAAACATCATCTCTAACAGGTCAGAGAGCAGAGGCAGAACCTTCACTGCCACCACAGTGTCACCGAGTGGAGCATCAGAACCCAAAGCAGGGAGATGTTGCTCTGTTCCTCATGTGCACAATGTCCCTTTTGGGATAACAGGGCAAGACACGGGACTGGGAGCAACTATACAGGACAGGCAGAGGACATTGGGGCCACAAGAGAAAACCACCAGAAACCAGGGGTTCTAAGTCCAAAACACCTACTGCTGAAGCAAATATTTATCAAAATACTTTCCCAGGCTCTGGTGAAGTGGTTGGTCCTCCTACAATCACTAGGGTTCATCCAAAATATCTGGTGAATAAAAGCGGAATTTTGTCACTAAAGTTTGATTCTACTCTTGCCTCTAGTTCTTAGTGCTGCCTGCAAATACAGATAATCCATTGTAATCAATACTCTAATGTATTAAATCATACTCTTATTGTATTGAATCAATGTATTTATGAGCGCCCAACTTGAAACATGGAGTTTGTGACCAGGAGTGGCCATGGCTGTACCTGAAGGCAATGAAGTCAAACTAAACACAATAAATTAACCAACATTTCTCATTCCATATTTAAAATACAGACAATTAGGCTCCATTTCCTGCTTACAAAAGGAGGCTACTAATCCCCTTAACTGGCTTGTTGAGAAAGTTGTTACAGGGATAAGCTTCACAAAAAAAAACTGCTTGGTTATTAATTCCCATTGCAGACAGGGGCAACAAGTAAGCCTTAGGCAACCCACTGAACAGTGCAAAAAATGTTATATAAATCTTCATTAATTAGGACTGTCCAGCCTACACACTGTAGAAATGAAAAATAACAGTAGTATGTGGTCATGCATATGCACATGGCAGCCACTGTGAAGTGCTCAGGAACGTCATTTGTAACACTTGCTAATCTTTCTTATGTTTAAATTTACAGCCTTACTAGCATTTGAGTGTTTTCTAAGTTTTAGGGCTGTGTCAATGCTACAAAAATGCAAACAGTATAATTTTTTAAGTACTGAAAATCTATTGTCTGCTTAATACAGAAATTAATCACTCATTGTGAAAGCAAAGAAGGAAAATCGTTTTGTGGTTAAAGCACAGTAAGGATCACACATTTCTTACTCTCTCTGACCTCCCAACCCACCTGCACTACTACCACAAATGTATTCTCCAGAGCACTGCAAAGAATCCCAAAAACCATCAATACAAAAGAAATAGTATGGAATAGTTTATCTGATGATAATGGCCGTGCACCTTAGCAACAACAAAGATTTATCTGCTTAAAATTTCTGCAAAGAGTAAAAACGAGCATTTGTTGGAAAAGCAGAAAGAATGTGAAAACAGATAAAAATCAAGAGTCAATAACAATAAATAAGTAAAAAAAACCCAAAAAACCAAAGCTGCCATAAAAATATAAACAGTGCTGAAAACCCAGGCATAAATGTATGACCAGACCAATCTCAGATTTGCAAGGCTCTGATTTATCAAGAACAGCAGCCTTGGGACCATCAGCCAAGCTCATGCTGCCCTCAGCATCAAGTGAAGGCACAGCCTGAGCTGTTGCTGCTGCTCAGAGTGTGATCCACAGCAAAAACAGCAGAGCAGGGGATGCAGTGCCTGGCACACCCTCAGAAAATTTGGGCTTTCTTTCATGTTAAAAGCAGTGAAAAGTGAAACTTCACGTGAAACTCAACAGAAAGTATCAGAAAAAAAACCAGTAAAGTTCATGATATAAACTCCCAATTCTGAAAAGTAGAAGTTAGAAAATGTCTAAAGCGAGATTAAAGAAAGTAAGAAAAATTTGTCATTTTCTTAAAAAAATATGTACCAGGCTGTTTAGACAACAAAAGCAAAACACTAAACCATCAAACTTCACACAAAACTGCCTTTTCTGATCACTAAAAACATATAAAAAACTTAATAATGAAGAACATATTTTGAATCAAACTTGAAACAAAAACATTCGTAAACTCTTAAGCCAATTCCATTTTCAGCAGCACTCCTGTGAAAACTCCAATATACACTTTTTCACCTACTTTGAAGTTCCAATAATAAATATTCCAAAAGAAAATATTATGGGCCAGGCTAACATTGATTTTTCTTGTATGATTCTCACTTTATATTCTTAGTTTACAGCAGCACTTTAATTTTATAACTAACACAATATAATTGCAATTTAAAAAATTTGAAAAAAGCAACTTTATTTGCTATGTGGTTATGAAAGCAAGCTCACCTGGATATTAAGATAATGAAAGCCAGTAAAAAAACACACCAAAGGTATGAAAAGCCATGAAGTGTACAAATGAAAAACACAGCTAAACAAAAGAAACACAGCAAAGGAAAACTAGATGGCAGCACCTCCCTATTTTTCACAAGTCTAAAATTCAAAACAAGATATGGAGGCAAAAATTTAATGCAATCTAATAACCAGATTTAGAAGACTCCTGAATTTATGTATTATCTCAGAAAAATATAGTAGAGCACGCAAATCCACACTGTTTGAGCTGATCATAATACAAGAATCCAGAGCAGAATTCTTCTAAGATCAATTTAAGTTCCAACAAATTATTACTTGTTTCCTAAGAATCCTGTACCTTAACGAATATTCTAAAGCTGATTAAATTTTGGCAACGTTAAAAATGTATTAATATTCAGCTAAAATTAATGTCCAGCAAAAAGTAAAAACAAACTAAAACCACAAAGAAAAAATTGTTAAACTAAAATTATGCACAGCTAAGTCAAAAGCGTCCAAATCATGTTTTTCAAAAGATGCATATTATCACTTTCACAGTACAACAAACTTGCACTTTTTAATGCATACAAAGATTATTATAATACTCAGGGAAGACCAACTATTTCCATGTAAGCCCTGAGATACCAGCTCAAAAAAACCAAACAAGCCTCTTGTAGCTGCACTGATATGAAAAATACTTTTAATATACCTGAGTACTTTGCAATTTTTCTCTAAACAAAACAAAACACCAAAGAAAAACAGCAACTAAGAGTAGTTAATATCACAGAATTGTAGATTCATTTAGGTTGCAAAAGGTCTCAAAGGTCAATGAGTCTAACCATTAACATTCCCATTACAATCCTATGCAATCTTATAATTTGAACTAAATTGAAACTGTTATTTGGTACAATTGCACAAATGCACTCATGTTTTGCTTGAATATTTTAAAGACACCAGGAACAGTGTAAATGGAAAAGATCATTAAAATATCAGATGCATCTCTCAGTCACTGCTGTCTGCACTGTTGTGACTGCCAGGCTCTGACTCCATCCATCCTCCTGTGACACCTGCCCACACCCCAGCGCCTCCGAGCTCAGCCTCAAACTGACCCAGCTGAGACCCTCCCTACAGGGCATGTGCTTATCCCCATTTGCCAGTTTCCCAGAAGCCCACTAAGAATGGAAACAATCAGATTTTATTCATGCTTTACAGAGCAGCAATTAGGAGGAGCATAACTAAATGTCTAATCAAAGACTACCCCACGTAAGAGTCAAGAAGAACCCAAGTTTTCCTTTCAAAATGGATTTGCCTCTCTTCTCTCAGGAATCTAACACAAAAGTGTACTCAAAGCTGTACATCTGCCTCCACTCCTGAAAGCTGCAAAAAAATAAGACAAAGATACTATAAACAGAAGCCGAACAGATAGCAAATCCAAGCAATCAAAGAATAAGAAATATCAGTTTAAGATTCTGTGCAACTCAATTGTGTGCCTTGAGTGCCCAGCTGAAGCATTCATCATGGAAGGACTGGGATCCACTGCACACCCACAGGACACAGCAACGTGGGATCAACAGAAGTTATGGATCTTAGTCTTTCTGAACTCGTCTTTGGCACTGCAATCCAAACACTGCAATCCTTTTTAAAACTTGGGAAGGGAAGAAGGTTAGCTCTATAATTCCCTACTAGGGAAAGTACAACTGTATACAGATATTTAACTTCTGAACCTTCAACAGCAGAACAGGCAAGGACAGAGCCACTGTCCTTAAGGAAAGCCTTTACTTCAGTCCTTACACAAATTCCTCAGGGAAACACACTACACTTTCCTTGTCTCAGCAGCTTCCATTGTTCCCAGAGAAAGGTGGCTCCTTCCTCACATACTGTCTTGGACACCAACCCAGCTGCTGAAGCTAGAGGAATTTTCAGGGAAAACCTGATTTATTTTCCTCCAAAATACCTGCAAGCAAATGACAGCCCTATGGAAAGAAAAATCTTGCTGTAGTACCCAGGCTGCAGAAGGGGTATAGAATCTGAACAGTTCTGTATGTATTGACCAAGTTGATCTTACTTCAGAACATTTAAAATATTGCCTTATTTTCCCCTCCTTTTTTGAGAATGGAGAAATTACACAGTTGTCAAGGGGAGAGAACCAAAAAGCTTTCAAATTTAGATTAACACTCCGGTGTTTTTCAGACAGTCCTTCTTCTAGTTTTAAAGAAATTCCAAATCCATTTTATGTTCTCCAGTTAGCACTTTCAACACTTCTTAAAGAGTTGCCAAAAGTAAGTACCAGCTTTTACAATTTCTTTGGTATTTAATATCCTGTGTTTTGCATCTACATGTATAGCTCACAACAGACTTTCTCACCACAATAACTACTTAAAGTGTATAAACAAATGAACACTGAAAACAATCACTTAGCTGAGTAACTTGTGACACCTGACACAGGCTAAAAATTAGGACAATCTGTAGAACAGTAACCATATTACCCATAAAGTAGGAAGGCCATGTCTTTTTCTGATACATTCCTCATAAGATACTATTTCCTAGAATCCTTAAGGGCAGACTGCAAGTTTCCACCCATGACTTTCTATATAGGTAAAAGAAGGGTAAAACGCAAACTCAGTGACTAAAATAGAATGCTAAGCTCTACAAATTTAAAGCACTCTGCATTTTAATCCAAATAAAGATATTTTAAGAAAACTGAATAAAGATACAGTAATCAAGTTGAGCTCTACACAGCAAAATACCAACCAATACAAATATCAGAAAGAAAGGTTAAAACTCCACAGCCTGTCATGTTCATCCATCTCACAAAACACTTTGCAGGATTCAGGCAACTAATGTTTATACTCTGTCTTGAGCTAATGGCACTAGAATTTTCCTGTTTTTCAGTCACAGTAGACACCATTGACTCTTGAACATTCATACTCTATATACATAAAAACCTAGCACATTATTTTTGATGAATTTTAAACTTCTTCTGGAAATTTTAATTCACTGAATTCAGCTTTCTGACCATAATTAAAAACTCCTTGAAAAAATTATTTTTCAGTACACATAATTTCCTTTATTTTAGAACTCGATCCCTGAATCAACTAATTATAATGACTACTCAAACAAATAACTGACATTTCTAAAACCTCAGCGTAATATTTATCATTGAACATTTCATCTGGAAAACCAACGAACAGTCTCTGATTATAAACCATCCACCTGATCAAATAAAAGTCTCATGTCTAGTTCTGATTAGATAAACCTTTGGAATTTATATATTTGCAATCTTGTTTTAAGAGGTGTTGACCACAATTTTTAAAGAGCACTCTAAGGTCAAACATATATAAAACATAAGCATGTCACAATGAAAGAAGACTCTGAAGATCAAATGCAGAGTCAGGGAAGTTCAGTATAAATTTCCCAGGTGCAATATTAATGACTTCTCAACCCTGTTAATTACAAATACAGAAATGATGCAGTTCAGTTTGGGCTAGTACTAAGATTTTCAAAGGAGATTAATCCAGACGAGCTACAATATCATTATTCTAATTCCCCCACACTAAAATAATCCAACTTTTGCACTTTGCAAGATATTGATCACTCCTAAGGTCTTGCTGGCTTCCTCTATTCCAAGCCAGTGTGTTAGCACCAGGTAGTGCAAAGGAACACCTACAGTGCAGTGGGGTATTCCTCTGGGCAGAACCCTGTACAAAAACAAACACAACTTTCTAATACCTGAACTCCTCCAGATTCCAGGTGACGCTACAAACACCTGAACATGCACTATCCTCACAGGTTTATTTTTCTATAAATCCATCAAGTAGGATTATACCCCTTCTGCAACATTCACTGCTTCATACAAGGAGAGAAGAGCTGCCTGAGATCAACATGATCTACATGGGCTGTGCACACATCTTAAGGCTGACTTTGGGATCCAAACCCCAGACTGAGCCCAGAGCCAAGCAGGGGGTCTACATTTCTGCATGCTTCCTTCCATGTGCAGTAAAAGTTATTCCTCAGAAATCTTCAAATTACAAACCATTTATTAATATCAGCTATGAATACTTCCATGATGAATTTTAATTCACTATTAATTAATACTGGCTAGAGAACAACTAACAGTACAGAAGAAAAACAGCTAAAAATAACAGACTTAGATCCCATTCTTGATACAGTCTCACCACACACCTGTTTTGCATTTACACTATGCACTTGTCTCAGGGCCATTGCTAGAACATCTGCTTGTAGTAATTACTAAAGAAGTGACTGCACTTACTTGCAAAGAAAGGCCCCAACAATCAAAGACAGATGTACAAATTCAGGAATTGGCTGCAATTTTGTTGTCATCAAACTAGTAAAAAAAAAAAATCTGTAAACAAACACAGGCTTATCTCTGTGTTTATTTTTCCTGGAATACATTTCTCTTTGAAGGTTTCTACAAATCTTTTTCTTGCAGATACCACAAATTTTAACATATGGCTGCCTTTTCTGCAAAGGGTTCTTTAACAAATTTCATCCAATATTGCATTTACCTCTCTCTTGAGAGCATAAAGTTTTTGTTTCCAGGCTTTCATAATGTCTTTTCTGACACTGAGCTACAGTCTTCCTAGGTACACTCATTTCTAAAACTTACATTCTAGTTGGCCACACTGTGGTTTATAGATTGCCTTGTGTATCTGTTTTCAATTCCCAAAATTTATTCCAGCTTACTTCTCATCTGAAATGTTTATTATTGTTTTCAGTTTTGAATTCAACTCAAAAATCTTTTAGACTATAAATACGGTGTGATACATAAAGCATATAAAGGAAAAGTAATGAAATGATAAATATTGGGAAATACACGCTGAACTTATTTCAAGCAACTTCTACAACAACTAAAAAGTTGCAAAGGCACCTTTTTCATCTTTCCACAGAGCATTACTCATCTCTTCTGCAAACACACACCTTAAGCAAAAACACCTTAAACTCTGCCTCTTACTACTATGGCACAGCAGCCCTGTACAAAGATCCAAAGATGTTTGCCTCCACATTATAGTCAAATAGCTCAGGTCTAGGCCTAAATGGCCCCAAGCTAAATTGCCTCTCTACAAACTTCTAAACCAATGCAGCCTTCAAAGAAATTAAAAAAAAAAAACCACCAAAACCAAACACCAAAACCAAACAACAGAAGACCACCTGATATTCTGATATTCACCCTAGAAAATGAATTAGCTCCAAGTTCAAATCAATACATTCCACTGATAAGACAAGAAAGCACTCTAGCCTATCAATCCCTAGAAAACGGGCAATGTACTCACAACACAGGAAAAACTTTCAGTGGAGACAGATCACACCCAGAAGCAAATTAGCAGAATCAAATCTTTCTTTTGAATACAGTATATTTAAAAAGTTATTACAAATCCTTGGATAGAACGTGGCTTTCTCTTTTCTAATGTCCAGTGAAATTACCTATCCTGGGATATCACAGTGCCTCTGATTCAGAGCTGCAAGGGACATTTATTAAACCAGTGTCACACAGTGCAGACTAAGACTGAGCTTTGCAGCCTTCAATTATCTCTGAGTCTGAATAGAGTCTTAAGAGATTCTCTAAAGCAATTTTTTCCTTAAATAAGAAAAAAAAAATCCTAAGCCTCAAAAAATAAACTACATTTGAATAAGTATTTCCTATTTTCCCAACAAAAAGGGGAGAAAGCACAGTTGCAGAAACATATAAGGGCAATAATGTGTAAGCCATAATGCATCAAAAGTCATTCGAGCCAGACATACCTGAGCTGTGGACAGGCGAAAAACGGGGCCAGTTGTGGGCACAGAAAGCCTGGGTGACACGTTGGCAGGACCCTGTCCCTGTGTCTGCACCTGGGCCTGCATCTGAGCCTGGGCCAGAGCCTGCTGGGGCACCATCACGAGCTGTCCGGCGTCCGTGCGCACCAGGACCATCCCTAGGGAGGGCAAGAACAGCCACTGCTCAGTAAATCACAGCAAGGATCACACATCCAGAACCACCTAACCACAGAATGCACAGCTCATGTATAGCACTGTACATTATTCCCTCTAGTGTATCTTGTTTTGATTCTCGTGTAACATGAGATTTTATTTCAAAGAAGAAAGGGAGCCCCACTAGCAGACCCAATTCAGTTTGGAATTTAAATAACTGCAGTTTATAGAAAGCAGTGGTGAAAAAAAGCAGCCACTGGAGTGTTTGGGGGACAGTGATTTCTAGCAGTCTAGTCAGGGTCAGGAGAACAAAATTAGAAATAAATACTCATTAAAAGTAAACTCTAAGGACAGCACAGCTGCTGGGAACACAATCAAGTACGTGCATGCCAGGGACAGAGACCCCAGAGCTTTACTAAACAACAGTTTATGGGTACATGTAAATATTAGGCCAGAGACACTTCTGAGTATATAATAGTTGAGATTTACTTAACACTGAGCATTAGCAGATTAATCTATTTGGTACCCACCGTCACCACTTTGGGTGGCACCCACTACCTGTGGTTTAAACACCAACAACAAACACTGCTAGGCCCAGAGAACCAACACGACTCCTCAGCACACAACCACAGAGAGCAGAAATTTTAGAAAACTGGCAAGTGTTTTCTAACACCTTCCAGAAGTAAATGATATTTTTTTCAGATTCTTTTCTTGTAAAATACTTCGCAAATAGAGGCTTTCTATACAATGGAACCATTGCCATCAAGCTGTGCCCAAAGTTTTGTAGTCAGCAAGTCAGAAAATGGGAGACAATGGCTAAGATGGTCCATTGATCCTGGACTTTCACATACTCAAGGTCACTCTAAAGCATGTAATGTTCTTCTAATAGTTCACTCAGAACTAAAAAGCAGTTCTCCAGACAGTTTATTAAAAAGAATTTCCAAGTTAATTCCAGAATACATTTTAATAATTTAACCTAGATAGGATACAACAGGTCAAATAAACAGAAAAACATCTAGTCTGCAACTACTAGAGAACCAAAAACTAAAAATCTGTGAAGTCACTTTTAGTCTGCTGATAACAGGGTCAGTAGACACTGTTTCTACAACTTACCTCTGTGTGCAAATTACTTCATATACTTTTTTAACTTTTCAAAGGAAAATGAAGAAGGTAAAATCTTATATCCAATTCTAAAGGTAACAGTTTACATCCAATTCTAACTGTTAACTTCCTGGGCAAAAAAACCCAACACCTTCCTAATACAACACAGTTTTTAACATACCCTGAGGACAGAGAAATTCAAACACTGTAACAAGAGATTTCAGAACCCTATAGCAAGAGAATCTTTCAGTCTGACATGGAAAAACCAAGTCTCAATTGTGGGATGAACACATGAGAAAACTGCAGCACACATAAAAGTCCTCACTTACAGAGCTGGGTGCTCCCAGCCAACCTTCCCTGCAACAAACACAAACAGAAGGCAAATTTCTGCCACTATAAACTAAAGATTCATGGAAATCAAAATTTAAGGTAACAGGCATACAGAGCTACAGCAAGGACCACATCCAAAAGCCATAATAATATCTCTCTTTCAAAGCCAAGAGTAATTTAAATAGAAAGTTGAAAGAAACTCATTTAAAACTCATCTAAAAGGTAACTTTTAAGGTCCATTAGCCATTTAAGCACCAAGCTTCACAGTTTACATTTGCAGAAAATCCTGCAAGCAGATGATGTGTCTGGTATATGCCATTCCTAAACCATCTGGACACCCAAATATGCCAACTGGACAAATGGGTTACCACTTCTCTGATTATGACTGTGAACGTTATACAAGAATCCTCATAGGATAATGCCTACCACACATTAAAAAAATACATGTTCTATTTGCATTACACAGATTCACAGGTGTGTTCTTAATTTATCTTCCCATTTTCTAAATCTAATTCTGAATACAGAAAAACTGAGTGGAAATGACAAATTAATCGAAACCCATGCCACACAGTGTCAAAGTTGCAGACACAATTACTACTATAAATGAATAAACGCTCATGTGTTAACATTATATTTTAATTTAGTTTGGAGGACTACAAAGTCCTGTTACGGAGCAGCTGGTGCAAGTTAGAAGCCAGTTAAATTATGAGATTAATTTTACCTTCCTGTCAGTCAGGACATTTCATAAAGATGAAATATGCAACTTATGAGCATCATCTGCTAAAATAATCTGTTCTCAAAAACTGATTCTAAATTTCTGTTTTACACAGAAGTTTGCTATATGGGAGTTTCAGATTAATTATAAATGATCCACCAACTTAAAAACTCAAAAATAACATTGTATTTTCTGAATAATTTCTCCTTTTAGAACATACTATCTTCATGTTTATGCAAATTTAATTTTATCTTGTAATAAAACAAATTTGAATTAAAACTTTCTGGTGTATTATTTCCATAACATTTCCTAAATCCTGACTCAAGACTGTTTTCAAGGCTCCATTTTCCCTCTTCTGTTTGAAAATAACAGATCAAAGTATTGACACAATGAACTTCAGAAACTGTGGGCAAAGTTACAATGCACGCTATCATCTGCACAGAGTAATCTTCAACAGATTAACAAAGGGAGGCAAAGGCTAAAGGCACACAGTCTGAAGAGAAACTTATCTGTTTCAAGTTAGTTGGGTCTTCAAAAAACCACCAAGATTTGTATGTTTGGAGCATCAGATTCTGGAGGATTTTTCATAAACTAGGGCCAAATATACAACTACTAAAAGTTCACTCAGAAGCAAACAACTACACCATAACATTGCTACTCTACTTAGCTAATAAATATCAAATATTTCAAGAAATAAGTTGGAAGAACTCAGTTATTTCAGACCACATCCTCAGGTCCACATCTTAACATACTATTGATGTTAACAAGAAAAAAAATTAGCTTAAATGTTAAATCTGTTCCTAAATCAAGAAGACCTGAAGATACCCAAGTTTTTGCAACATGAAAATATAAGTAGGGGACCTCAGTACCCTTCAGATGAAACAGTTTAAGGGTAGGAACCATGAAGATGAAGGGATGCTGGTTTGGTTAGCTAGCAACCTTTCTGAACTTAAACTTTTAGTAATTAAAGTTAAGAAACTTAGAGGAGTACAAAGAGGACAGAATTGCTTTGGAGTTGGAAATAAAATCTGGTGACGACTACCCTCACACAACAATGACATTACCATAATTACTGAAATTATAAATTTTAGATTACACACATTTAACACCTGGTTCACAGCAGAAAGCATTCTTTCAAGCAGAAAAACTTTTCAGAACTATCAAGTGCAAACCAAAAGTCGTTTAAAACACATACAAAGTTATTCTAGACGACCACTACATCTTTTTATCCGATGTCCAACTACACCATCACAGGGTAACTCACCGTGACTGCCACTCTCCACAGGGCAAAACCAGTAACTCACCCAACAACAGCTGCAATTACTCTGTATTAGCCGTACCAGTTACACCCTAATTAGCGGCAGCCGGCTCGTCAGACGATGCCCTCAGACAGGTGCCTCTTCTTGGCTTTCCAGCACGTCGAGCAGCGGGGCCACGGCAGCTTTGTGGGAAAGGAAAGCCCTCGGCCAAGAGCAGAAGGTTAGAGCGAGCGGCGATGGCGGGAGCGGCGCGCAGCACTTACCGGGCGGGATGGTGAAGCCGGGCGGCAGCTGGATGGTGGCGTGCGGCGGCGGCCGCACGATCAGCTGCGGGGCCACGAGCCGGGGAGCAGCGCCCAGCGCCGGCCGCGGCGACACGGCCTGGGGGGCGGCGGGC
>QUSF01000059.1:2435506-2459474 GCA_003676055.1 Chloebia gouldiae
CTTCCTTTCCTTCCTTTCCTTCCTTTCCTTCCTTCCTTTCCTTCCTTTCCTTCCCTCCCTCCCTTGCGTAAGGCAGTAGGAAATCCCTGTAAACACGGTGTTGCTGATCCTCTGCACTGTCCTCTCCACCTCCCCAAGAGAGGTTGAGAAGCAGCCACAGACCAGCCTCTTTCCTTGTAACAGAATATAGGCGTCTTTGTTATTTCTCTAAACAGGAGCTTTATTTTGAGCTGAATGAAAAATGCAAATTTTCAAAAGTGGTGTCTCACAGAGTTGATAGGGTCTATCCTATCATTTACAGCAGAACTTTGCTTCATGATCTTGGGTAGTTCAGGACACGCTGGGAGCAAATCACAGTAAAGCTCCCTGGGCACTCCAGTCCTGGAAACCTTACAGCCAGCCCAACCTGGGCACAAAGCTTCCAGGAGTCCAGCCTGGCTCCTGCTTCGGCTCGTGCAGGCCCCTTCTGGAAAAGCCCGGCTTGTCATTGCATTTCTGAGGCCAATGTTGAACAAAATACTTGCTGAATCTTTGCAACATGATAATGTCCAGGTGCTGAAACAAAAGCTAAGTCAGCTTTCCAGAGGTTGGTCTTTGTTGTGGTGTTTTCCAGGAGGCCTGAGGCAGTATTGTGGCTTCCAACAGAAGCCTCATTTGTGATTCTTACTTAAGGTGCACAAATCCTGTGTAAATCACAAAATCATGAGGTGTTTGTGTGTCTTTACTTGTACTAAAAGGGAGTTTTTCAGGGTTAATTCCACACTTTGGTGAAGATTTTATCAACAATTGCGTTGCTTAGTGCTGGCTGCCAGGACCGGACTTCCAGCACTCAGCAGAGTGAAAGGGAATCCCCGTAAACACGAACCGGTGTTGTCCCCTGCCCACGGGGGTCCCCAGGATTTGCCGTTCAACACCGGGCCCCTCAACGCCCCACCACAGCTGCTGTCACTGCCCGGCGACGGCTCAGGGGCTGCGCCAGGGCCGGGCTGCCGAGCGACGACACCGGAGCCACGGGGCGGCCGGGCAGAGCCGGGCCGGGCCGAGCGGGGCCGAAGGGGACCGGGCAGAGCCGGGCCGAGCCGAGCGGGGCCGAAGGGAGCCGGGCCGGGCCATACCAAGCGGTGCCGAAGCTCCGCGCTCCGCTCCCGCCGCCCCGCCGCGACATTCCCGCCCCCAACTCAGCGTCCCCGCCCGCAGCTCTCGCGAGAGTAGCCGCGCTCCCGGCATGCACCTGGCGGGCCGGGCGGGGGGGCGCTGTGAGGGAAGATGAAGGCGGCGGCCATGTTGGGAGCCGCGGGGCGCGGGCCGTGTTGAGCGCTCGGCTGAGGGCTGTGCCGAGGGTTCCGCTGTGTGGGGAGCGGCGGCTCGGGGCGGCGGGAGGACAGCGCCTACTACGACTCGGGGTCGGGCTTGCTTGGCTGCTTGTGCCTGGCTTAAGGGGCCCTCGGCAGCGGCGAAGGGGTGTCCGTGACGGAGAAGCAGCGCCATGAGTGGGGGGACGCCCTACATCGGGAGCAAGATCAGCCTCATCTCCAAGGCTGAGATCCGCTATGAGGGGATCCTGTACACCATCGACACCGAGAACTCCACGGTGGCGCTGGCCAAGGGTAAGACGCGGCCGGCCGGAGGAGCGGGCCCGGCGGCGCTCGAGGAGGGGCGGGAGGGGAGCGCGGCCGCGGGACGGGGCCGAGCGAGGGGCCGGGGCCGCGGCGCTCTCCGGGCGCTGAGGGGGCCCGGCGGAGCTCGATCTGAGCCCGCTCGGCCCCGCCGTCCTGCCGGCGGGGCGGCTGCGGGGGAGGTGGGAACGAGAGAGGGTCTGGCTGTGGGAGCGGCGGCGCCACAGCGCTGCGGGGCTGCCCCTGTTCCCTGCTCCGGGAGGGGACCCGCGGAGAGGAGCCGGGGCTGCTCCGAGGTGTTCTGGTGGAGTGCAAGTATGAAACCCGTGGCGGTGGAAGCGGTCCGGAGCTAGTGCGTGAAAGGCAGTAGGAGGGGGAGGCTAGAAAGAGGTTTTCTTTGCATCGTTAAGAATTCCAGACCTACAGGGTATAGGGCCGTGTATGACAGGGTTGCTCTGCATATTAGGACGGCAGAGAGCTCCGGTCTGAAGGGAATCCTGAGTGCGGGATTACCGACAGAAGCTGAACGTAAGCTGTTACTTTTGGAGGTGTATGGCACAGTGTAGTTCGAAATGGTACGAGAATGTTATCGGTCAGAAGACACATAATGTGTGTGTGTGTATATATATATATATGCACACATTTCTATATCGAGAAACAGAAGGGATCTTTGTGAACGTGTAAGAAAGTTAAGAAAGACAAGTTTACTGAGAAGAGAGTTGGCAAAAAAGAGAATTTTTGAAACTGGGTGTCCGCAGGACTTCAGTGTTTCTCATGCATGATAACTCATTCTCAACGCAAAACATTAAGTCAGAACTTTTAATAACTTCTTTATAATGGATTCTGCAACACTCAGCATTCTTTTACTTTATGCATCTTGCATCTGTGAAGTCTTGCTAAGTAATCCAAATTCATATGTAAAAGCAGAGAGTCTGTGCAGCCATTAGGTAAGAGGAAGAATTAGTCCTTGTGTAAATGAAATATTTGGCACAGAGAGGATTCCAGAGCTCGGTTCCTGGCCGATAGGAAAGGCTTGCCGCCGGTCTGTTCCGTTCTGCACAGCTGCCCTGGGTGCCGGTGCATACCATGTGTTCGCTTTCGCTGCCCTTTGTGGTTATTCTTGTTTTTGCGCTGTGTCACTTTAAGGCCTTCCCTCCTCGCAAGCAACACCCTCCCCCCGTTATCGTTTAAGAAATAGGTTACTCTGTTTTGTAAGTTGTGATACGTGGGCTTTGAAACACCTGACGGTGGGTTTGGTAACAGGCTTGCACACTTCACTTACGGGGCAGTTAGCTTTCACTATGTGATTTTTACTTACTTCTAAAGTTGCCTTTAGGTTAAATTGCCTGGCTGCAGTTGCATTATCTACTTTGAAAGGACAGCTGGTTTTGGTTTATACAAGTAAAAGCTGGATATTGTGATTAAGAATAAATGTTCAGAAATTCCATTTGCATGCTGTGATTGTTAAGGTTTGTGCAAAAGCACATAGAAAAAGAATCCTATCCTTGAGGACCTTGTGATAGTCTTGTCCAAAATTAGACTGATTTAGTGCTGACCAAGGCAATTTTGCATGAGTTCTCAAGAGTGGTTAAGTCATGTTGTGGTGTATCTGCCAGAGTGTACATATTTAAGGTAGATCAAACTACAGTTATGAGTCTCATCTACTGTCTTCTCATAGCTCTCATCAGTAATGTAAATCTAAACCATTAAATTTACTTTAATAAAACTTGGCTGAGTTAGCTGAAAAATGTGTATTTTGTAATAGTGTTATGATTCAGAAGAGAATAAACCAGTATTTCTAGACCACATGGAACCAAAAATCTTGAGATTAACGTGGAGCTGCTAACAGCCACATTAGACTGTAGAGCAGGTTTCTGTGCTCAATGAGCAGAATGCTGCACTCAGGAGTATTCAGGTTTCTGCAGGCTTAGGCCACTGAATGTATATGATAGTGTATATATGTAAGGTGGCAGGTGTGCTTAAAATTATTGGCCAGGTCTGTTTGTGAAAGAAGCAGAACTTGTACTCTAGCTGTGAATATGTTGATCAGGTAATAGTTACATCTTCTTCTTGTGCTGAGTCCAGAGTCAAACCAGAACTGTTTAGTGTGAATCTTGACCACAAATGTAAATTTTTTTTTTTTTTTTGCCAGAGAGAGACAAAAAATAACCCCAAAAGACTTGATGCTGAGTAGTGTAGTGTGTGTGACATGACTGTTCCCAGGGACCCTTAGCATTATTTGTATTCTGGCTGAGGATACTGAAATGGTGACATGAAGTGCAAAAGTAGAGAAAGAATCTGTTCTTGAATAACTACAGATATGCCCAACCATAGGATTTGTGTGGGCTAAATCAAAGTTAGAGATTAATCTCATGAAGTTGAATTCATGGAATGCTTTCATTCATCTTAAATTGTTGAGGCTTTCAGACAGAAATGAGGTATTTGGGTTGCCAGCACAGACTGTAGTCCTTCCTTACTGGGGCAATCTGCTCTAGTTCTCTAATCAGCATTTTGTTTACAACCTGGTGATCTTTTCACTAAGCAAAACTTGTGGCCTCTGTCTCACAGTTAAAGATAGGAACTGTTAAATATTGAGCATAACATTTTTAATCTATACTGGAGTCTGATAAGGTGAAGTGATGCATCCTTTCACAAAGTGTGTAAGTGTATAGTTATTTAAATAGCAGGTGAAACACCCATCCATATTGGATTCCAAACACTAATCAGGCTGTGCAGACATTTGAGGTTCTTAAATTTATTGGTGCATATGTTTTCTTTGGATCAATAGCTTTTCAGAGACAGTGTCTGGAATCAAAACCCACTCACCTATTGTCAAGTCTCAAGTTAAAATAACTTGAAATCTCCTTCTAGTTCATGGTTCTAGTTAACACTTAATTTTTTAAAAATTCATTATTATTTTTTAAAACATTATTAGGCCCAAGCAATTTAAGATGATATTGCAAGCTATGGTTAGTTTTCTTGCTGGAAAATGATTGCTGCTCCACGTGAGGCATTTACAGAATAATCAGAGTGCTAGATCTTAAATGTTGTGGCATTAAAAAGGAGATGTGATCTTTCATATTAGTTATACATAATGCTTTTCCATTTCAAGGCACTGATTTAGAGAGAGTTGTTTTTAATGCAGGTAAGTTGTGTAAGAACAACCATATTGTGTCAGAAAAAGCTTTGTTCCTTCAACAACAGGGAATCCTTAGGAAAGTGAGTATAAAAAACAGAATTATATATTATCTCTGCTATAATGCATCAGTTCTCACTTAGCAACTCTTGGACCTCACTCTTGGACCTCACCTCTATGATAATTGATAGATACTAATGAAACAGCTTTTGGTTATTTTACATAGTTAAACTTCTGACATTTTCAACCGTCTGTGATAGTGTTGTCCATGGTATGACATCCAAAGGAAAACTTCCCTTTCAGACTTCTACAGAAGATTATTTGCAGGTGAAAGACTTAGAAATGCAGACAGAGGAAAGTTGAAATCCTGAGCTTGAGCTCATTGGAGGTGGGAGCAGGAAAGGGCAGGGTTAAATTTCTATCAGTTTTTTTAGGAATGTATTATTTAGTCAGTTAAGTAACTTGCTCCTTGCATGTCTTGAAGGTTAGGGCCTATGTGCCAAACCAAACTTGGGCACAGTATGTCACAGCAGAAAAATTCCTCTTGTCAAAGCCTGCTCCATCTCCCTGCAAGTGAGGGAATGCAGGCTGAGGTAATTGTTCTGGAGGGACGAGCTGCTGTGGTGTGCAAGCGTCACAGCATGCTTGCAGTGAATGGGTTGTGATGTTTGGAGGGAGGTGGCAGTTGAAATGGCATGTTCACCTGGGGTGGTCTCGCTTTAGTAGTCATGCTCCTCCTGGTGCCTCAGGAGCAGGGAAGAGCTGCTTTCTGTGTGAGGAGTGTCAGTGCTGTGCCCAGACTGAACTGCCTGTTTGCAGGAATTCACCTTGTGGGGGAGCAGAGTCCTCTTGCTAGCAGAATCAGGAGTCTCACTTCTCATTAACATTCTGCTTAGATTTCCTGTGTTAATCAACAAGTAATCTTATCTATTAAGTGACAGGGAAAGTTGCAATATTGCCATTGAATGCTGCAGTAGTATAATATGGTAATGTACAATATCATATAGTAGTAATATCACAGTCAAAATCTGTACAAAAATTTGATCACAGCACTTTAATATGAAGCTGGTGGAACTACTTGGGCACAAGTATACAGATTAGTAGGCTCAAGAGAGCTAGTTATTTTAGCTAGCTACTGACTTGTGTGTATTTACACTGACAAAAAATAAGTTTGCTTTTAACATGTACTGCTTGTCCTTTTGTTTGTAAGTCCTTAAGCAGCTTAGATCTTTTAAAAACAACAGAAAAAAAAACCAATTCTGAAATAGACAAGGTTAAATTAATAGACTTACTGCAGTTGTAACATTATCTTTCACAAGACAATATTTTTGTGCTTATTTTAATTTCATCTCACTCTTCAGTATTTTGCTATATATGAGCTATGGCAGCCTGTTCTAGAGCAAGGAGATAGTCTGAGGAAATTCCCTAAGAGTCAAAGCTGGACAGAGCTCTAAGCCTGCTGCTGCTCCAATACCTTATGCTTTTGATACTCTGGCAACTTAGTATTTCTGAGTATGAGAAAACATGGTAAAAGCTTTTTCTTTCTAAAATCCTGCTATACTGGCCACTTCTAATATTACACTTGTTACTTTCATGAGCTCAGATTGTGTTAAATCCTAACCTAAGTGAGGAAAACGGAAACTGTAAAGGTAGGTATGGCTTTGCAATATACAAAAAGTAACTTTCAACTCCTTAACACTGCCCTGAAGGACCTGACTGGGGTGGACTCGTTAAGCAGCCCTTCCTAAAATCACCGCCCACGCAGTTCTGGTTCCTGCTTTAAAAGGAAGTTGGACTTGGAGTGGTTATATTGGCTGCTTGTGGTGAGAGAGCAAGTCTGAACTGCAAATCAGGGGACTTTGCTTACCCCTCTCCAGCAGAGCAAATCTTCATCGGATGAAATTGTGTTTGTATTTTTTAGAAGGCTGTGATAAAACCAGTTGGATTTGGGGCAGGGGAGAAGTAAAGGAAGAGTCAAACTTTAGTAGCAAGTCTTGATGTGTTTTATTGTTAAACCATTGGCAACCCTATGAGTGTCTTGAGTTAGACTGCATAGACAGTTGAATCTCTTAAAGATGAATTCTAAATTTTGGCGCTGAGAAACTTCTTTTTGATGTTATGGTAATTTCACAGTGTGGAGAAAGACATTGTTTTTTAACATACACTAAAATCCCTTTACTTCTTTCAGTGTGTCAGTAGATGAAAGTCTGGTGGTTGCCTTTTTTTTTTTTATTGGTTTAGAGTGAAGAAAGGTAATTGCTAGGTGTTAGAACTATTCCTATATGTGTCATGGGACATTACTTACCTGTGTAGTGTGGCTCTGACTTAAGAGAAATATTTTTAAAGCGTGTTTCTTCCACAGTTCATCAGATTTTCATTTCCATTTAAAGGCAAGATGCACCCCTCCAACTTACTACCCTTTCCCTGTGGTGTTGCTCTAGAGTAGTTTCTTTGCTTTATCGAGAGAGTAAAATCCTTTGGTAACTTACTGATCATACTCTGGCCATTTTTGTGCACCTTTGTAGACAAAATGGCTACTAGAGAAACCATTTCAACATGGGACAGAGAGAAGCAGTACAAAATCAGCTTTGGTTTTACTTACCAAGGCAGCAGGTCAAATGATGGCATGAAAGTCCAAGATCATTTATTAGTTATCTGATAAACAGAGTATAAGATGGCCAGAAAGTGAGGGTCGATCCATGGTCAAGATTGTGAAATAGAAGAGCCTGGTAAATAAAAAGCAATGGAATGAATTGACCCAGGAATTCACATGACCCACTGATAATGTTATTAAGCTACTGTGCATTAGTTTGAGTTAATTTCTGCAAATTCTTAAGCTCCAGACACTTTTTTTTCTGTAGAGGAAAAGAAGACAGATTCCTTTCCTAACAAGGGCTGACATTAACTGAACAGTGTGTGCCTTTTTACATTGCTCACACTTTTTAGTACCATTCAGAGCAGGCTTTCAGATGCGCAGAAACAGAAAAGATAATGAAAGTCAGCTCACTAGATGATACATGAACAAAATAATTGTAACTACTTAATGTTATTTTTCTTTGTGGTGTGGGCATGATCTCTCTACCCCTGAATTATGCTTCTTAGAAAGATTTTAATACCTGACTGTTAAGCTCTGTTTATGCAGTATCACAAGAAGCAACAGTGACGGAAGATGGCTGGTGCAGCCTGAGAAATGACTCAGTATCACTTTATACATCTCTACAGGAGACTGCTTTTCTTGACTAATGATTCTATGGCTGCAAATAAGTGCCTAATGATGTCTCCAAAATGTTGATGCATCTGAAAATGGAGGGAAATCTAATTCTGGTAAATTAAAGCAAAATACAGTTTCTTTTTCCTCGGCATAACCTGTACCTTGCAAAGCAAACAAACACTTTCTAAAAGGCTGGAGCAAAAACAGTCATGAGGGATTGTTAAAGCTGCTACAAGTTGATAAGATTGTGATTGAATGTGACTGTCATGATGTTGGGGGTCTGGTTTTTTGCCCTCTCTGGTTTCAATCCATTGTTTATAGTTTTTGCTTACATAACTAACCCTTGGAGACAAATCTCTTCTTCAGTTATTTGTTTTATTTGATCCTCACCCAGGGTTGGCAGCCTAAGGGTGGTTTCTGAGAGGGCAGTGACAGCAAAGTGATGGTATCCATGTACAGTGGTAGTGATTATATGTAGTGCAAAAGGAAGAGCTTGATTGCCTCATTGCTGTGCACTCAAAAAGCTGTTGGAATTCATTCGTACAAGGAATTTAATGTCTTGGTATGGTGCACACTAGGAAGATAGTTATGCCCCAGTGAGTATGCTTAATTTGGCAGAGGTCATATGACATATGAACATTACACCAGCAAGAAGAATGCATTTTGCTTAGGGAAAATTATATTTACATACCACAGAATTCTTGTTGTTTTATTAAATTTTGAATCTCTTGAGAAACTAACATTGATAATTTTTAATATTTCAGATTTTAGTAGTATTAGCGTATTTTTCCTGTTTTGCAAATACAGAATAGGAAGTATGTAAACTCATGTATTCCTTGATTAATAGGATTGACTTACCAGCCAAAAAAAACCTGCCTTGCTGCTTCTCCTTACCCTCACAAAACAGTTGAAATATTCAGCATGTAATTAATAGCATAAGTGATGTCTCAGTCTTTTGGCTTGGGTTTTAACTCAGATTTTTTAGCTTAAATTATTGTTTGTCTGAGGAGAATTGATAATGATAAAGACTATGATGCCTATTCAATAAGCGTTTTTCTCTCAATTAAATTTTATTCTTTTTATTTAAAGCTGTTGGTGTGCAGTATATTTGAAACCCTTTTGCTGAATGTGGGATGTTTCATTCCTTTCCTCCCTTCCCACCTGTGCAGTTCGCTCCTTTGGTACAGAAGACAGACCAACGGACAGACCCATCCCACCTCGCGATGAGGTCTTCGAGTACATTATATTCCGTGGCAGCGACATTAAAGACCTGACTGTCTGTGAGCCACCAAAACCTCAGTGCTCCTTGCCACAGGACCCTGCTATTGTTCAGGTAAGTCAAAACAGAGCTGTCAGTAACTGCTGCTGAAGAGGTAACTTGCTAGCTTAAGTGCTCTCTGGCTGAGTGTTTAAAAACTAAAGTGTTCATCACTGTAAGGTTCACAATCCAATGTGAAGAAGGATTTTCTCCTTTCACAGTCTTCAACTGTGAAAATTAAGGTTGAAATCTAACTCTAGCACAGTGCACTACATACCAAAGCTGCTGTCATTTCAAAACCAATTTATGACCTTTTGGAGGTCTTGATGCCTTTTTTGAAAGGGACTTGGCTTAGGACACATGGTTCTTGGGAAGATCAGACTTGGTATAAATTAAATGGAGTAGATGCTGAAATATCTCCAGATAATTAGTGGCTTTTGTTTGCTTGTTAGTTTTATTTTTGTTTTAATGTTCAACAGTTTTTGCTAACTAATACTTTGAAGTGTTTCATCTAGCTATGTTTTTAAACAGGCTTCATACTATAAGGCAGTTATTTGTATAGTGAATACTGGGTTTCTGAGGGGAAAGCAATTTACAACTAGAAGCCTTCAGATTTAATTAGTCATTTTGTAGTAAACAGACTGATAAATAATTTTCTCAGAAATTTGTTGGCTCTTTGAGTGGGCTTACGGAATATCTTAAAATTATCCCTGAGAGCAAGAGGAAATCTGTTGCTTCAAATGGATGTCGATAATCTCATGTAATACAATTCATCTGCTTTATCTATTCTATAGGATAAAATTCTTGAACTTCTTATGATGTACCCTTGCATTTCTCCAAGGACTTTTATTAAATTTGGTGCAATCCCTCTGTCAGTTGTAGTGAAGAGTAGTGAAGTTGCATTACTGTGAACCCCAATAATAGTGATAACCTCAGCCTCCTCCAGTATGCTTGGGTATCTTTTTGTACCTGTGGGGTTTGAAACTTCAAGGAAAAAGATAGGACACTTCCTAAATTTGTCAACAAAGCTTGTATGTGTGTGTTGGACAAGAGAGTCCAGTGTCTGAGGTTATAGGGAAAAGATTGCAAAGTTTTGTGTTACTGTTTCTCCAGGTCTGTGATGGTGGAAGGGTAGAAGTGCTTTCTAAGCTGTACATACTTGTGAAAATGTTTATTTTAGTTTCTACGTGTCTTGCCTCATAGATCTATTTCCCGATTTTGGTGTGAATACGAATTTTTGCTAGCGTGTTGTGTGTTTTGTCTTTAGTCTTCACTAGGATCTTCAACTTCATCTTCGTTCCAGTCTGTGGGGTCCTATGGTCCTTTTGGCAGGATGCCTGCGTACAGTCAGTTCAGCCCGAGCCCGCTGGTGGGGCAGCAGTTCGGCGCTGTGGGAGTTGGTAGGTTCACTTTGGTTACCCAGTGTTCTCCTGGGAGTGAAGCTCTCTGTGTGCAGACAGTAATCACTGCTTAGAATTTCATCAGTGTCTTATCCTAAGGCAGATTCAAAGTCTTCCATCTCTGTTAGTTCTGCAGTTTAGCTCCAAAGTAGAGAGTTCTTCGTAGTCTTTGCATTTTAAATCAAAATAATTGATTGAGATCTAAACACCTATCTCAGAGGGACCAGTACTCATTATATTTCACAAGTGGTAGAGGCAGCCCCTCCAGAAGCCCCATAGCTGTGCCATTGGGTTGACCAGGTGCTGTGTGCCTTAACTAAGGATTTGGATTATTTAGCAACCGTGTGCCAGTGCAATCCTCCAGCTGTTTGTGAGGTGTTAGCTAGGTAGGAAATAGATGCTGAAAGTATTTGTGAGCTGCATGGGCTAGTTGCTCCTTTAGACTGCACATTCTCTCTGAGACTCACCAACCAACTTTCCTTCATCCCTGAGAGTTTATTTCACAGTTTGTTTTTTCTCATAGGAACTTACAGTCTCATAACTGTTCCGGCAGCAGCGTTACTCCTGGTACTGAAAATGTTAGCCATGCAAAAGAAAGGCTGTAGAATTGGCTGTAATTTTATATCAATTAATGAGATGTGGCAGTCATATTTTTGCTGAAAAGATCTTAAGTGGAAATATATGCCAATAACATGTATGGCTCCGTAAGATGACTGTGTTTTGCTAATACTTGTGATGGTGAAGTTAGATGTGCTCTTTTATTTTTCATTTTAGATTAAAAAAGTCAAGATATTAGTCTTACCAGCCTATGTGCATACATCTGTTAGATTAAACTAAAACTGTATGGGAAGAGCAGACTTACATGTACTTTAGAATAACTGCCTAATAAAGCTTCACTAATCATTTAGTGCTAATTTAAAAAAAAAGTCTAAACCAGGTTTTACAACTATATTATTTCTTTCAAAGCAGGAGGTTCTTTAACATCTTTTGGAACAGACTCTTCAGGCAGTGCTAGCATGTCCCAAAGCACTGCAGTTGGTTCTGCATTTACAACAGATGCAAGATCACTAAAAACACAGATGTCTCAAGGTAAAATCTTCTTTAGTGACTTAAGTCTTTTTTGACGAGTTGTGTCTGTGTGGTTTTGGTGGTTGCCAGAAATGCCAACCAAACAGCTGAATTCTCTTATGAAAATACTTAGTATTAAACCCAGGAAACACTGAGAGGCTTTATGTTTGCTCTTTAAATGTGTTTTCTCTACATCTTGGAGTGCTGCAGGTAGTAATCCATGTATTCTTACCCTTAAAGCACCTGTCCTGAGAAGTAGGGCTAAATTAAGTGAAATAGTGTTAGCAAATAGATACACGTGGAAATTGAGTATGTAGTTTTATTAATAACATGGCAGAACTGCAGATGCTTCATACTGAGTGAAATGGGAAGTCCATCAGCTTAAATGCAAATGTTGTTAACATTGCTCCTTAAAAACCCAAACCCCATTATTTCCTGCTCTTCCACTCTCCCTTGCTGTCAAAGTGTGTGCTGAGATATAATCCTAATGCTGTTTTTAAATTATGCAGTCATGTTAAAAGGCAAAACATTTACAGCAAACAGGTTTTTTTCCTAAATTCCAGGTGAGATTTGCATACTCCTTAGGAGTGTTTCTAGGACCAGTTGAGTGGGTTGCCAAAAATAGGTTCTACTTTGTTGGATTACTTCAAGGGGTAAAAATATGCTGAGCATTTCTTTGTTGAAATAGAAGTTTGGTTTTCCGCAGTTAAAGCCTTACAATTTGTGGACATGTATGACTTATGCTCCAGGTGAGCATACATTCTGCCACAACATTTCCTGTGGTTTTCTCTGAGTGTTTGCTTTTAGAAATATTTTTTGTCTTTGTCAACTGCAAGTATGGTATGGTTGGATTTATTGTTTTGTTCATGAGTTTTTGTGGGTTTGGTTTATTTTTTTGTTTTCCTTTTGTTTAGTAATGAGATGGATAGAACCTTGTTCTTTTACTTACTGGGACTTGAGTCTTACTCTTAATTTCTTAGTAGATGTACCTATTTGATGTTGTGAACTTGTCTGGCTGGCTCGCTGGCTCCATTGTGGAGGTGCTTCTGCCCGCAGCCCCTCGTGCTGCGCGTGGCCCTGGGAGCGGTGCTGTGTGGGGCAGCTCCCGCAGCTCCTTCCCCGCACTGAGCCCAGCCCGTGCCGCTGGCCTGGCGCGGGCAGGGATCCTGCAGCAGCACCTGAGCTGCCTTTGGGAGCAGCCTCTTCCCACTTGGCATCCCAGGGAGGCGGAAGGAGCATTTTTACCTCCAATCAATGCCAAAGTTTGATTCCACGGCTAAGTGTACGTCGTTAATGGGTTGGTAGGGATTGGGTGTCCTATCCATTATTTCTTTTTAGTCTGAGGGAAGGGGCATTCCAAAACATCCTTTATTCTGAATTAGTATTCTGAATTAGTACTCTGAATTAGTGGATCTGATGGTGCAGAATTTTTTTTGAACACAGCTGTCTTGACTACTAAGGGAGATAAACCTGTCAGTCTAGATTGGTTGAGACCAGTAACTCACCTCTGTTGATGAGAAATAACCCTTTGGGGTTTGGTTTTGTTTTATTTTTATCCCAGGTCGTTCAAGCCCTCAGATGGACCATTTGAGAAGGAGCCCCACCATGGAACAAGCTGTACAAACAGCTTCAGCCCACCTGCCCACTCCAGCACCAGTTGGGAGGAGGAGTCCTGTACAAACCAGACCTTTGGTGTCTGCAAGCCAAAAATCCCTAGAGAGCCAAGAGCACAGACGAGGTAGCTTTGAATAGTTTTCATACAGCTTAATTCCTTCCATACACATACAAAGTGCCCTTTTAAAGGGTAGTACATAGGAATTCTCCTGCTATCTTACTGCTAGGCTTGCCAGCAGAGACCTGGATTTGATACATATTTCTTTTTAAATTTAAGCATATATTCTAAATTCCTTTTTTAAATTTAATTATTTAAACATGTGATTTACATTTATAGGTTTGGATTTTTTTAAAATCTGAACTATATATACAAAAGTATGATCAAACTACCTAATTGGATAAACAAATCATGTTTTTATTTCCAACTTTAGCTGAAGCACACAAGGTTTCAAGATCAGAAAATGAACTCAGAAATGAAAACAAACGACAAATTGGTAAATCATGTTTTGAGAAATAGCTATAATTGCTTTCAGACCAATAAGTTTTTTTAAAATTTTCTAAAATACATAAATTATTTCACATTCTGCTTTGAGAGGGTAACAACTTTGTATTGAGCTAGAAGAATACAAGCAAATGAAGTCAGCATTAAAGAGAAAAATCTTTTCTTGTTGTTTTATAGTTCAATTTAAATAAAAATATAAATCAAGTATATGTTTCTATAATGGCTTTATAAACATAATAGTATGAAATAAAAGCCTTTCTAGAAAAATATTTGACTGAAAAGCCACTAATATTTTAACTTGTCATTAAAAGCTTATGGAAGACTTCTAGAGAGTCTTTTAACACACAAATTTAGTACTGTTACACTTTCTGTGTCACTGTCATTGTTACTGTAAGTGAATTTACAAATTACAAGCTGCTCTGACGGCACTTTAAACAACAGACATTCTCTTCCTGCATTTCTGAAGTCCCAACCTGTTACCCCGGGAATTAGAAAGCAAACCAAAAACAAAACACCCTCCGCCATCCTCAGAGAAAAGCCAGTCCACAAAGCAAAACCAAACAAAATTTGCCTCTTTTCAGTTCCAGGTACACCTGCAGTACGGAGAGGCCGTGGAGGTCACAGAGGGGGCCGAGGAAGATTCGGTATCAGGAGGGATGTTCCAATGAAGTTTGAGAAGGACTTCGACTTTGAAAGTGCAAATGCACAATTCAATAAGGAGGAAATTGATAGAGAATTTCATAATAAACTTAAATTAAAAGGTAAAACAATTTCGGCTTTGGATTTGAGCATGGAAAAACTGTGTCTTGCTGTTTTGACCCTTCCTTGGAGAACAATTCTTGAAAGGCATATAGTATTAAGTCTTATTTGCAGTCATTAAAAAATAAATTCAAAAACTAATTAATAAGTAATCATATGTTAATTAAATACTTGGGTCACTGAGTTTTTAACGAATTTTACCTAGCAGATATCATCTATGAAGTTCTAACAAGTCTCTTAAATATGCAGATGGCTTACCCAGAAGTCCCGATTATGTTTATTACTTTAAAGTTTTGTAAAGGATGCAATAAAAGAAAATTCATGTTTTAGGTTTTCAATTATTAGAACAAAATTATAATGTCAATTATAGACCAAAAGCAAAGGAGTTTGGGATCAGAACTTCATTGTAGTATGTAGGAGAGCTTGTGTGAAAGTTTCTAGCATTTCCTTGCTTTTATCCTTTTCCAGAGGAACACAGGAGTAGTTAAAAACCATACTGCCAGCATTCATTTTCTATCAGGCTTCTGTTTTGATTACCTCATTCTCTTGTGACCAGCCACCTGTTTGTTACACTGCTGCTACTATTTTTGGACAAAATTGCTGCAGGTTAATACAGTGAGTTCCCTATTTCAGTGAATGATTGGCTAAAAGTTGGGAAACAAAAGGTGGGAATAAATGTTCAGATTTCAATGTAGAGTAGAAACACCAGTTGAGTCCCAGAAGATCTACCCTGTGGTGCTCACCTGTCTTCTTGGATCATTTTTCAGTCAGTTGATGGTGTGCTGTTGATACTGTTTTTTTCAGTATAATAAAGCAAAAAGGGAGCACAAACCATAAATAGCTAGAGAAATGTTTGTGAGGTGTGGTAGTTCTTGTGTGTGGTGTGGAAAGATTGAGCTGGTTATCTTGAAGCTTATGCACAGCATCATGGGATTTAAGGTGTAGACATTTAGGAATGAGATTTGAAGATAGTAATAGCTGCTGGTGTTGAACTGTCAGCATTGTTTTCAGTACCAGTTAAACCACTGAGTTGAACCTGAGGCATTATTAGGAAATAAATATATTATAAAGTCAGAATGCTGGCCCTGCTTCTCAAAGGAGATGGCAGCAAAACCAGAAGACGAAGAAGGACAACAGGGATGAACAAAACCATGGGATGGCTTTTAGGAGGATTCACTGAATGAGGCTCTTAAGCCCAGGAAGGAGGTAGCTGAAGAGAGAAGAAAATAGATGGGTATCAAGTTTGTTCCACTGCAGGGTTTTTTGGTAACTAAACCCACAGGAAGCATAAAAACCTCCAGACAGCAATACATCCTAATTTACATGTCAAATTATTTGATTTCCACATAAAATTATTTTTGTAGTATTCAGTATAGTTACTCTCTGATTGGGAATAACTTAACAGTGCTGGATTTTTAGGCTTCTGTTTACTTTTTATTTTCCAGAAGATAAACTTGAGAAACCAGAGAAGCCTGTAAACGGAGAAGACAAAGGTGATTCAGGTGTTGATACCCAAAATAGTGAAGGGAATGCTGATGAGGAAGATCCACTTGGACCCAATTGCTACTATGACAAAACCAAATCCTTTTTTGATAACATTTCCTGTGATGACAATAGGTATGGCCTGCAAGGAGAAGCTTATTAGTCTGCTTAATGCATGTTTATATCATAAGGTACTGTCAGTGGTACTCATTACAATGAACTCTGAATCAAAGGTGATTAGAGCATATTTCCACATGCAGCTGGCAAAAATAAAATGGAAATAAGAAGCACAAAATTTCTTTGCGGGCAAGTGCAATATGGTCATACAAAGGTATTTTAAGTATTTTAGAGCCATGCTTTTAGAACTTAATGCACAGGCTCTAGTGCATAAGAGTAAAGTATATACTAAGATTTACTAACATGTGGAGGGTTTTTTTTGTTTTGCTTTGCTGTTAAATTAACACTTCAGTTAAAACAATTATGACCCTGCTGTGGTAATGGTTTCTAAGCAGATTACATAACTGTCTCAGCCAGTAGTGTTGTTCCAATGGGCAGATAGCATTTCAGGAAAATTAAAGCTTATCTTTTGCTGCTGCCTTTTTATTAGACACGATGATGTGGATTGCTGACCTATTTTGACTTGTGGGAGGGGGAGGGGGAGTTGGTGTACTCACAGCCAGATAAACTAACATCTGTAACTGTAAACTGTTTCTTGCTTCAAATGATACTGTGTGCAGAGGCTACGGAGTGTGCTTTTCAATATGGCAAACTCTTAGAGAGTTATTAATATCTAACTAATGACTGTGTACCATATTCTTTCTTGATGAGTCCAGTGAGCTGTGCAGACACCTGGGTTCTTGTGGAAGGGATACTGTGGAGATTTGCCGTGTGATTAACGTATGGTTTTTAACCTCATGGGCTTTTGGCAGCTCTCCCTTCCTTCCCAAGCGTTTCTCAGCGATCCGTGTTGTTCTGTGCTGCAGGGAGCGGCGACCCACCTGGGCCGAGGAGCGGCGGTTGAACGCCGAGACCTTCGGCATCCCCCTGCGCCCCAACCGCGGCCGCGGCGGCTACAGGGGCAGGGGCGTCATCGGCTTCCGAGGGGGCAGAGGGCGGGGCGGCGGCAGGGGCGGCTTCACCGCCCCCCGCGGCTTCCGCGGCGGCTTCCGAGGGGGCCGCGGAGGCAGGGAGTTCTCTGACTTCGAATATAGGGTAAGCCGTGCTTCCTGCTACTCTGACCCAGTCCTCTGTTCTGGGAAAGGAGTGGTCCGGATCTCCTGCTTTTACATTTGGTGTTCAACTAGAACTTCTTGAGCGGTATTTTGCAGGGGCTCTGAGCTACTTTGTTGAAAGTTCGTTAATGCTGAAATTTTAGTTACATGGCATCATTTTACTATTAACAACCAAAAACAAAAATTGCTTTTTTTCACGTGCCCTTGAGTAGCTATTTGATAGCTGGTATTGGGGAGGAGAAGAAAAAGAAGGGGCAAAAAGTTCTACAGATAGAATGCATGTGTTAAGAGATGTAAATTGCAAGCATTTTTCCAAGTAGTATTGTAAAATATAAAGAATGAGAGCAAATAATTTAACTTGCTTCCATTGTGCAACAAACTTCTGAATTGTTTGTGAATGAGTTGGCACAAATCTTACAGACTGGTGTACTGGTTAGGATCAGTAACAAAGACAGCTATCCAGATTGGTTCAGATAAACTAGGCTTTTAGAGTTCTCACAGGGACAGAACAACAACTTCTGCTAGTTTACTGCATGAGCAGTTAGAGTTTTACAAACAAGAATCTCTGATTTTTTTTGTTAATAGAAATTTTAATTTTTTTAAAATGAAAAAATGAGGGGGTACATCACAGCACATTTCTCTCTGTAGTGAGACGTCCTGACTTTAAGAAACTTTGGGTAGCTGAACATGAATGGAAACGAGGGATTGAAGATTAGCAATTTGAATTTCTGCACAAGAGTTTTGCTGCCTTCCAGTTGAGTAGGAGGTGCTGTACGGGCTGAGGATTTGTGCTGTGCTTTGTATTTGGAGTGATGAGCTGCTCTACTCAGTGCCAGACTGAGGGGGTTTGACCAGATGCCAACCTGGTCTCCTCCAGAGGTCTCCTTTCTGCTGCAGAAACAGCGAATAGCCAGCACAGCACAACTGCTCCCAGGGCTGTTACCCAGATTAGTTTGTAGGGTTTGTTTTGAAAAATTAATTTTAACACTGTGCTTTTGTTCTCTCTAGAAAGACAACAAAGTTGCTGCGTAGTCTACAAGAAAGCTACAAACCAGGTGAACATCTAGATCTTCTTGAATCAGAGAATTAGTTTTGATCTCTGCAAAGAATGAAGTTAATTTGCTGTATACTTGTCACCAGCACTGGGATTTAACTATTTAATTTCAAAGGGGTGTAATGCAGTTACTTTTGAGAAATGGCCATCTTTGAAAACAGTAAGCATTAAATATATTTGAGACAGAAGGATAAGTAATTTCTTATGTATAGTTAATTATAAGCAGTACTTCGATGGAGTTTTAAGTATTTTTTCATCACTGAAAGGATTTTTCTTATTACTAAATTGTATTTGATAATTGCTTCAAGTCGTAAGGACAATGGTATGCAGAAGGCCGTCGATACTGTGAGTGTTTTGACCCACCGAAGGTTGTTTTTTGGAAATCCTGTAAAATCCCTTTTGAGGTAGTTGTTCTTGTATCAACTAGGGTGCTGGACAGTAGAAAACTTGCTTTGTCAGTCAGATATGTACACACAGTAAATACTGTTTCTTAGGCAAAGGAAAGTTTTTATATAGTTGTAAAATTCCATTATATCCCATTGCCAAAGAAACATTACAAACTTTGTATAGCTGTATAAAAAGCAACTAATTTTTTAAAGAATAAACATTTTTAAGTCGGTAAACATACTGTTATTGCAGAAAGTTGATATGCTGAAGAACAATGAATTAGTTGGGTTTTTTTTCTTTAGCAGCTTTTCAAGCTTAAATGTTTGATTTTATATTTGGACTATAATGAAGTTTTGAAAATGTTCTTCCATTACACAAAACTGGATACACGCTTCACTGCTCTTGCAAGAATTTGATTGTGTAGTTTCTGGCATATCACAGGATTTGACCAAGTTAAGGAGATATTTTCAAAAAAAGGAGAAAAGGATTTTTCATATGTCAAGATTTGCAATTAATTTTATTTAGTGAGAAATATTAACTTTTTTTAATAAAGGACCAGGCACATGAGTTGGTGATTCTCTTGGAATGCCTGGGATAAAAGTCTGTCTCCATTTATCAATTCTTGAAAAGTTAACTTTGTTGTAATACCTGTAGACATGAGCAATTTAAAGAATTCTTAGTGTTTGAAGTTGTTTGCATTTTGATAGACCGTAGCTTGGAGACATTGAGACTCTGGTTCTAACACCGCGAAGTCACAAATGACAGTACGGACTTTTTGCCAATTCTGGATAACTAGTTGCAACTTTCTGGTATGCTGAAATAGAAACCTGGTCATTTGTGTCTGTGTATGTATATGAAGGCCACAGGAATAAAGGGATCCAAAGATTACATCACTTTGATCTAATTTGCTGATTTTTTTTTTTTTTTTACTTCAGAATGTTCAGTGGTGATAAAGATGTGAAAAACTGCACTGTTGAAAAATTGGAATATTTAAAAGTGGTTGATAGAATCTTAATTTTATAACTTTTGTATAGCACTACAAGGAAGTATTTTGTAATTGGTTTCCTTATTAAGGTCAAGTATTTGACAGCCGTAGAAGTTAGATTATATTGTTTAGTAATGTTTTTGCATGTTTAACAACCGCCTTTTGGGATCCACAAGTCATGATTCTGAACACCTGTTGAGATTTTTGACCGTAGAGGCAAGTGCTGTCCTGTTGCAATAACTCTTGACTGTCCGAGGTGTTCCAGCTGTAAATACCCGGGCCGGGAGCCGCGGGCGGGGGCAGCCCCTGCGTAGCCCCGTCCCGCCCGGCCAGGCTTTCTGTTTTTTATTTTAAACCAGAATAAACTGTTGGTACAAGCGCACGGCGGCCGCTGTTTGTTGCGCGGGGCGGGCCGGGCCGGGCTCGGGCGGTTCCTGGCGGCCGCGGCGCGTGCGCGCGGCGGGGGCGGGGCCCCGCGCGCCGCGGCCGCCGCCGCCATGTCCGTGGCGTTCGTGCCCGAGCGGCTGCGCGGCGCGGCGGAGGTGAACCAGGACACGCTGCAGCGGGTGAGCCACAGCGGGCTGGGACGGAGCCGGGGCCGGGCCGGCGCTCAGCCGCCCGGGGCGGGTGGTGACGGTGCTTTCTGCCGCAGCTGCTGGAGGAGAACGACCAGCTGATCCGGTGCATTGTGGAGTACCAGAACAAGGGCCGCGCCACCGACTGCGTGCAGTAAGTGACCCGTGTGGGCGGGCAGGGCGGAGCGCTGGGGCCCAGGTGTGCTAACGGGGGTGAAACGCGGCTCCGGCTCCTGGAGCTTCCGTGCTGCTACCAGGAAAATGCGCCTGGGCTTACAGAGGGATTTCCCCAGAATCGTTTTCAGAAACGTGTAAAGCGCCCTGCCGCCTCGGGCAGGGTGTCCGCTCAGTGTCGGTGTGACGGCCGCTCTGCCCTCCCTGCCCGTGTGCGGCGCGCCGAGCGCTGTCACAGCCTGACGGCGGGGGAGCTGCAGCTGCTCGGGGCAGCCCGACAGGCACCTCGGCCCTCTGCTGCTCCGCTGCCCTTCTGCGGCTTTCAACGCTGCGAGCTCAAGGTCCTGCTTCCCATCCTACTTGGGTAGGCGCACGTGCTCGGCTGCCGAGTGCGGCTCAGTGCTTTATACCGGCCTTCAGAATAAGAACACTAAATTTCCCCTGATTTATTATTACAGTTTGCTTTTTGTTCCCTAACTGCAAATACTGATCGGAGTATACGAATGCAAGTATGGGTAGTTGTCTTGAAAAGAACGTCTCCCAGATGCTGTGTTTCCTCCTCTCATAGGTACCAGCATATCCTGCACAGGAACCTCATTTATTTAGCTACAATTGCTGATGCCACTCCGCCCAGGACGCAGAAGCCTGTAGACTGACTGCAATACCTGGACATAAGCAGTGCTGCTTTCAGAGGCTGTAGAAATAGTTTAGAGTCCCACTTTGAAAGCCAAGAAAGTGTGGGCTTGAAAAAAGCAGGTAAAAAGTGATCTATACTTCTGTGTTTAAAATGTGAATGTAGTTTTCAGTGTAGTATTAGGCCAGCTTTTCCCCTGTTACTGTAACTAACACAGCTTAAGAATGATAATTACCACATTCCCTTTTCCCTCTGAAAAACTCCAGTGTACTTCTGGGAATAGCCTGGTTATGAAGACAGCACTAAGGGAAGCAAAGCCCATTTAATGAGTAAGGTTCTATAATAACAAGGTAGATGTTACTCTAGGTGACTCCTACCTCCACCATGATGAAGTTGGGCATATGTTCCATCCATAAAAGCAGTAGACTCTTGTATCCTGTATCAGAACAATTGTGCTAAATAAACTCAAGATGTTCAAGTTGTAGTATATTCTGAATTAATATACTCCATGAACAAAAGCGCTGCTCCATGATTTAGTCAAACAGAAATGTTAACTTTCCAAGGACTGGTGGGACTGTCACACCACTCTGCAATTGTGTGTAAGGCAGAAACCAAGCCATTATTTTAGAAGCTTTTGCCCAAGTTTACTAAGGCTTTTTCTCCATGCTTTAAATGCTCTGTAAACAAGTCAATTCTTTCATAATCAAAATGGGTTCATGTGTTTCCTGGGTACTGTCAGCACTGCTGGCCAGCTGCATGCGTGTGTGCTCCTATCCTATCCACTACGGAAGAAAGCAGCTTTGCACACCCTGCATACAGCATTCCAGTGCCACAGTTAGCACACACTAACACCATAGCCCTGATCACAGCAGGGAGGGGGACAGAGTTTACTTCTTGCTTACTACCATCAAAGTTATTGACTCTCTGATTACTAAAAATTAGAGTAACGTGGTTTTGGCAATGCTTACCCGCACTACTGGTTCAAAGACCCTGATGAGGCATTATCTGTACCACATTCTTCTGTGACATCACTTGAGAAAGCAGCTTTAAAGATTGGACTGTGCATAAAGTTCATTTTTATATGTTAGAGTCAGTAAGTAGGCAGTTGACAATTTTCAAACTGTTAAATAATCCCATGTTAATGTAATAAGATCTTTGTTTACAAACTGAAGTTACAGTTTAAGGTGCTGCTCATTTTCAGCAAGGTGCATATTTTAAACAGGTATGACCTATTAAATGTATATCTTTAATAAAGCAAATAGTTTACTTTTACAGAAGCTTTAAAATACAAACTGTACAGTTCCAGTTCAGAAGCGTTAGCTATTCACAAGAAGCACTGCAATAAGGGTAAGTTAACTAAGCACCAAACCCTTGCACTTGGCAGTGTAAGTGAAGTTTAAGGGCAAGACTCATTTGCCAAGTGCAACAATTCTTAAAATTGCCAGTGTTCAGAACAATCGGAAGCAAAGGACATAGTAGCACCCATGTGGTCAAAATGCAGACAAACTTTCTTTGTTTTCACAATTCACTTATGTAGGTCCATAAACTTGCCAGCATTTGTAATTATGAATAAACTGCAAAAACCATAGCAATCATTTTGGCACTTATTAAAAAAAAAGGTCAAAATTAAGTCGATATCATTAACTTCCTTTTTGGTCTTAGTATGAATAACCAAGTAAGTACAGCCAAATTTGGGATTTAATATTAGATCTAAACAACAAGATTTAGGAAACTCAAAACCATTCATGAAGTTAAATAACCACTAACATTTTCAGTGGAAGGTTTTCAAAATTATAGTAGTACAGACCATTAACAATTTACAGACAGAAGCCACACTGATTGTGCAAAGCACGTTACTGTAAAAAGTCTATGTACAGCAAACAAATCTTTGTAAACATGGTAAGTATGAAGTTTCAGAAAACATGGTGACAATATCATAAATACAGGCAACATTGGCATCCTCAAACAGCACAAAAGGTAACAATCTGGGCCTGCAAATAGAGCCCGTCACCATACAAACAAAAAAGGTGGATGGGTTTTAAATACCCAAATGTTTAATAGTTTTAGTGTTGTGTATACTTTTTATTTATATATATATATATATATAATGTATTTGTTTTTTGGTATCTTCAGATATAGATGTACTTAGTTTGTAAAACCAAAACCAAAAAATGTGCTTTATCTTCATTTGAAAAATTATGTAGTTAGAACTAATAACCCATTTTACTAGTAGTTAACATATTAGAATGATATGACTTAAGAAAAATACAAAAATAAGATTAATACTGTCAAAACTCTTATACCAGAAAATATTGTGGTTTTTAGACTCTTTCAAAGATGAAATATGAAAATTTAAATAAGCTCTAACTATATAAAGAATCTTCTGTAATCTCAGTTCATATACAGTGGGATAGGTATACATATATTTACCACTGTTCTTGAATTTGTAAGCACCAGTCACTCGCCCCGATCCACTTTGGTTGGAAGATTATTCCTAATTCCACAGGTTCACTTATTGGCACATACTGACTGCAAATAATTACTTTATCCTTTTAAAAAAAATAATGTTCTTTTAACTAACTGCTACCCCACATTTCAGTTTTAGTAACTTCTGAGCCAGCTCACAATTTTTAATCAACTGTAGCATCTGAAATAAGACTTTAAATAAATGCAAGTAGTCTCTTAGCCTTTGCTTTCACAAACTGTGGGAGGACCGTGTGGATAATGCCTTTGGCCAAATGCAGCCACAGGACAGTTTGTGTGAGAAGCGGGGTCCCACTGCCCACACGGGGGTGTGAGAAGCGGGGTCCCACTGCCCACACGGGTGTGAGAAGCGGGGTCCCACTGCCCACACGGGGGTGAGAACCGGGGTCCCACTGCC
>QUSF01000059.1:2459484-2515759 GCA_003676055.1 Chloebia gouldiae
GGGGTCCCACTGCCCACACAGGTGCCATCTAGGTCAAGCAGCTCAGGTAATGTTGAAGACACAAGGCTGAGTGGTTCTGCTGATCCTACAGTAAGGAAACTGCCACAAAACTCAGTTTTGCAACTGTTTCTGCAGCAGTTCCCAGATGAACTTGCCTGTGTAGCACAGGAAAAGCTGCTGTTGCACTTAATTTTAAAAAAGCTGCCCACAGGCTGTAATGGAGAATACAAAGGTTCTACAGCTTGTCCTTTATAAATTTAAACACAGTGTTGAGCAAAGTGACCACTATATATTTGCTTCAACATATTCAATGTGTTTCAGTAAGATGTTTTAACTATAAATCTATATGAAAAATAGCTATAAAATACAGTGTTTCTTGTATGGTAGTCCTTCAGCAGTTCTTTTTAGAAAAAAAAATGTCTTGAAAGTAAAGGCAATTACACATTTTTAAAAGCATTTCTACATCACAGTTTTGGGCTGTTTCGTGTACACCAAACATATTGGCCATTTTTGCTCAGCACTGTAACTCAGAATCCAAGAGTTTGTCTATCTCACCCAAACCCCCTCAATCCCACATCAAGAGAGAAACAGGATATAGCCAACACAGCACTGTGAATCAAAGTAACGTAATTTCCATTTGGCCCTGTGCTGCATTTTCCAGTACAAAAAGCAGTTAGTACTGGTGCAGGTAAGATGGTCTGCGTTCGTGCTTCACTGGGAAGGATTTAAAGCCCTTGTTCATCTGTTTGTGCTGGGAAGCCTGTTGGGATTGCTGCTGCTGCTGCGCGTAGGCGAAGCTGGAGGAGATGGCGGCTGCCGGGGCGCACTCGCTGGCCCACATGGGCGACTGGAGCATCTGCATGGTGTCGCTCCACTGGCTCACGGAGCTGCTCATGGGGTACAGGGACGCGCTCTGGCTGGGCAGGGTGCTCGGCACAGAGGATGTGTGCTGCCACGGGGCCTTGGGAGGCCAGGTTTTGGTCTTGTTATCCTGAAAACACAAAATGTGTTGGGGGTGCTTTGGTTTAACAACAGAATGCTGCTTTTTTGAGACAATACTTAACACATCACCTTAGCACCTTCTTGAGATATTTTCACAAGAGTAGTTTATTATTTGAAAGCCAAACTGATGCATACATATAGCACTCTCAATTCTTAAAAAAACCCGTTAAAAAACATTTGCTTTAGCTTGGTGCACAGTGGCCCCACTGAAAGGGAAAAAGTAAATTATTTCCAATTTTAGTATATTAAGCTTGGTGCCTGACAAAAGCACATCATGCTACTTGAGTGCAGATGGTTTAGGTTTTCACTGAAGTAAACAATCTGGAGATACAGATGCTTTTCCAGCTGACTGCCTCACACAGACCCACCCCAAATGCCAGCAGAAGGCACTAAGCAAAGCCACGCTGAGCTCACCTGACTGCGGTCATCTGCTGCAGAGAGGAGTGGGGGTGATGGCAGCGTGCTGGGTTCCTGTTCACCACTGCTGTGTTTTCTGCCCAGGAGGAGAGAGACATTACTTTTTGGTTTTAAATGAGCCACCCTCATTAATCTGCCACTGGCACAGATCAGGCAGCCTACAGTACTGTTTTCAGAAACATCCAGTTTAATGTACTTTTTGTTCAGCATGGGTAAAAGCAACAATACAGAAACCGTCAGGGACATGACAATGCAGTAGTTCTTGGAGCTACAACTTCAGCATTTTTGTAGAGATGAAAGGAAGCTGGGATAGACTTTTGCCCACTTTCAAGAAATCTGCCAGAAATTTTGGTTTTTCTTCTGTTACCTACTCTTGTGGCTAGGTTTCTTTTGGGTTTTTTAAGTATCTTTTCTGAAATAACCTTCTATACAAGACAAAAGACCAGTTGAGGAAGTGAAACATCTGCTGAAGCACGGTAATTTTACTGAATAAAAATGTTCTACCTTCAGTTTAAATTTGTGATCTAGCACCTAGTTATCAAATAGAAATCCTTGACCACATGTGCATTCTGGAAGGTTTTTTTTTTCTTGCTTTTTTTTGGTTGGTTGGTTTGTCTGTTTGTTTGTTTTGGCATTTTTCTTTTGTTGGGTTTTTTTTTTGTTTGTTTGTTTCTTGTTTTGGTTGGTTGCTTTTTTTAGGAGGGGTGATTAAGGGCATAGGTTTAGATTAAAGCAGAATCTTTTTTTCATCCTTTTTGGAAAAAACCCAATCAGCATGCTCCAGTCAGGCTCCCATAGGTAAGCAGCCCTTTGCGGGTCACCTTTAGCACACTTAACCCTTCTACCTCCTCTTACTGCCCAGCTTTAGCTCTGGTCTGTTGTCAGGCCCTCACCAACGAAGTGTTCTTCCTACACGTAACAAGAGACAGTAGTACTGTTACTTCAGCTGAGGTCTTGGTCAATGAAGCACCTTTTGGAAACTTTCTTCTGCTGTTTAGAGCACTACATAAACCACAAGCTTTTCTTCTTGCACCATCATCAGTCTCCAGCTATCTGCTGGCTTGGCATGTTAAGTCAGCCTTATGTGTCTGTTTTCCTTCCCTGATGCTTTTTTTTAAAAAATAGAATTACTGCTTTTTCTGTGACTGTTTATGAGATGGCTCTTTCCCATTAATTTCAATTTAACATTCATTGAAGCTCAATTTTTGTTCCCTCCCTATGAAGTCTTGGCTAATTGTAAAGATTCAGAAAGTAGCTACTCTTATTCCTTTCTGGTAATACATACAAAAATAGCTATCCAGGTAGAAACTGTGAGAAACTGGCACTGACTTTTTTTAATTCACCAAAAAGCAGACAGACAGTCTTGTATTTATATTAAATTACTCTGTGACTCCAAACAAATATTTGGCCACTTCATTTTTAGAGAAGACTGAAAATAGTTTGAGAGAACAATTCCCGACTGGAATTGGGTTGGTATTCATGCTTCATCTTGTGCCTTTTCTTACTATTGTCTAACTACCCTCTGCTGTGCAGTCATTGAGGTTCCAAAGACACCGAGCCTCCAGCCCTTTAGAAAAGCAGAATTGCTGTAATTCACACTACTGATAGAAATGGACTGTTTGTAGCTGGAAATCCTGGCTTAGTTTTTCCATTACTGAAATAATTTACAAAGAAAGATGGGCTTTCTCTTCCTGCTGTGAGAAACAGAGGATTAAGCAGCCATGTCTTTCCCACTCCCAGAATGGCAGCAGCAGCCAAGGTGAAAAATCCACACCAGGGTCGTGGCAGCTTCTCGCCAGTGCCACGGGCTGCAGCTGAGGCTGGGGAAGACACCCAAAGGCACCCAAACCCCCATGTCAGGCCCAGCTGCAGCCAGGCACACCACAAAAACACTGAGGATCTCATGAAGCCCCAGGAAGTGGCATCCAAAGGAGATTCTCATGGAAGAGGGAAAGCATCAGATCTTTCCTAGACCTTAAGTGAACAGCTGGCTGTTTGGACAGTGCTGGTTTGTACAAGGAGAAAGCTGCTAATACAGCTGAGTTCCTCGGAATTCCCAGGTCCACATCACCAGTGTAGTATCCACAAAACTAGTACCATCTCCACAAACTCATGTTTGTGGAGACTTGTCTCATTGGCAGGAATTCCCTTTGTCTGGCTACTCAAATGAAATTACATATAAACAAAAAGAATCTTACAAAGTGGTCTGTTTCTTTTAATTTTGCTCACCTCCTCTGCTTTACAGCAGCAACAAGGTCTGGCCCTGAGAACATGGAGAACAAACTGTCTCCATTAGCTGAGGAGGTCTCATCACTTGAGCTGGCAGAGTCTCCTTGAGTACCAGACCAGCTGTTCGTCACATCACTGCAAGACAGAAAGTTGTGTTAGTCCTTGTATTTACAGTGCCTGGTCCAGACTCTGTGCCACAGTTGTGCCGAATCTTTGGCACAGGTGATACCTCAGAGCAGAACATTTCAGTACTTGGTAAAATGTACCAGTAATACTTTCACTAGTTCTGAGTGGTCACATTAACTGTTCTGTCTGTTACAGCCTCTTTTTATATCTTTAACTACAAGAATTATATCTATTAGAAGCACCTCTCCTGGTCAGGAAGGAGAAACAAGTGATGCTTGGTTTTGGAATCACGAAGTACTTGAATTTCTCACTGCAAAACTGAGCAAGAACACATATCCATCCTACTCTTTTACACTAGAGACTTGCAGCTCTTACATTATGGACAAATGGACAGAGAATCTTGAAATGCTTCTTGTGTAGTAAATAGTTATGTGATTTGGAAGATATTAAAAACTACAAATGTGCCTGCTGCAAGGTGCCTGCCTTTTAGAAGCAGGATTAAGTGGCTAAAATCTGGAAAACTGAATTCAATCAGGCTTTGACAGCATCACTTTTCATCAAAACTAGGTCTTAAAGCTGTTTTCAAATTACTCAAAGAAAACTCTCCTGAATACATCTGGGCTATAGATTCCTTATTTCCTCTGCTGGAGTCACAGTCAGTATCCATGCCACTCTAAGGATGACATCAAGCATGTCAGTGCCTTGGGATCAGCAAAGCAGGCAGGGTCACAATGCTCACTCTTAACAGCAAAATGCAGCTTTCACAGATGCATCAGCAAGTGAAAAAACACCAGTATTCCCACTTGTGCCAGGTGTGGGTGCAAAGTAAAGTTACACAATAAACCATGTAGCCTGTCCAGTCTCTTACCCCTCTGTGAAATACTCGGGAAAGGGCCAGGTTTTATGAGGATCATCTGGAAGAGGCCAGTTGCCACGCGCGGTGCTGGGACGACGGACGTGCTGTGCTTGCCTCTTCTGTTGCATAGCCTGGTTCACCCCAGCAACGTAGCGGGCAAACTCCGGATCGGAGCCAACTGAGTGGAAGAAACCAACAAGTCCATTGCTGACACTCGGCTATTTCTGCTGCACTTGCCATGCTTTAGCTTTGGCCATACCCCACAACAAAGTCATTCCCTCCCTGATGACAAATGGCAGCCTGCAGTGGATAGGTCTTCATGGAGCAGTGAAGGACACTGAAGAGGAAGTGTTTTACAAAGATGGGATACACAGCATCCATGGTGGATAATAATTATCACATGGAAGTACACCTGCCCCTAGCATTCCATCAGGGAAACTGTTTGTACTATGACCATGTCTGTGCTGAAAGGTCCAGTATCAGCAGACACTGATGGAATGGACACTGTACATTTATCCACACATGTGAAAAAGAACAAAACAGTTACTGTGGTTGGTACCAGAGTGCAACATGATTTCCAGCTATGTTGTGATCCTAGAACACGGAGCGCCAAAACTGCCTCCTAACTATAAGGATGAGACAATTTTGAAAATATTCTGATTCTGACTACAAAATATTTCAGAATAAGAATTATATTTACAGAAAAAAAGCAGTTATTTAAAAATTCTTCCATTCTCAACATGCTTTTTGTGTCCCAGGCATCCAGTAAGGAATAAGCATGGTCTTAAGCAGACACGGCAAAAGCCTTAATCCAAAAGTGTTTCAAATGCTCCATTGATTAGAGCAAGCAATTGCTGTATTCAAAAGACTGCTGATAATGAGTCACTAACTGAGTTCCCACAACTTCTCTTTCTTTTGCCTTTTTTTCCTCCCTGAGAAAAAACTCGGCAATCTGACTGGATTTATGGAAAATGTCTAGACTATATGCACAGTAATTGCAGTGGGAAGCACTGAGCTGCTGGTTTGCCAGTCTCAGTTGGAGATGGAGTGGAGACGGAAGAACATCCAACAATCACACACAGCTCCAGAGCAGAAATCTCTTTCATCTGACAGCTCCCTACATTCAATACTGCATTTGGAAGATAGATACATTTCCTTGTTCTCATTTGACACATCCAGAAAAGACCTCCACAATGTTTTGCTGAATGCAAAGTAAAAAGACAGTGAAAAAAAACTTACTTTCTCTGCCTCCTTTATTAAGCAAGGGTTATCTGAGAGCAGTCTAGGAACAAAACATCCCCACTAGAGCTTGTTCTCCCTCTGAAATATCTTTATGTCTATTTAAGATGAGGCTGGAAGCCAGGCATCCCTCAGATCTAAGACTAGAGTCTAGATGGATTCTGAAGGACATCCAGGCTTTTTTACCTGTGGACAGACAGCATTAAGTTCTAAAGTGCTGGTATATTCAAAATAGAAGCTTGTGTTAATTTTTACCTCACTGAAAACATCAGGTGAACAGTTTTTCATCAGATAGTTTTTTACTCCAAAAGACTGGTGTTACCAAATTCCTTCTCTTAGTTCTTATTGCAACATTCCTTCATCAGGTTCTTAGTGATGACTAAAGTACTACAAAATATATTGTTGGGACCAGTTATGCCTTCAACATGAAAAGCCATAAATTTCAATTTTATAAATTCTTAATCAGCAGTTTTGCATCTGAAAAGAAACATCATTTTCAGACTCTAAAACTGTTGATCAAAAAAGCAATGTGGTTTGTTTCAAATGACAAATGTACAGTCCTAGGAAACCCTGGAAATGAAAAAACGGTTTTCTGTTTTACAGATTTTTGTGTGACACTAAAGCTTAAAATGAAAATTTCTACACCACAGCTCAACCTGGCAAATTCTATGAAGAAAAGTTCTTTCTAGTGGAAAAGTATTCAGTTGGAAGGATTTTTATTTGGTTCTGGTTTTTTAAACACCAGATCTGTGAAAAATACTGTCTACTTATTACTACAACTGTAGAAGTGGCTATCTTAATCCACTGAGCACCATTTATGGAACATGAGTAAGTCACATTTTCCAAGTACCACTTTCTACATCCTTGACATTCATCAAATGGAATAAAACTATTTGTTTTATGTAGAGCAAAAGGAAAATACTATAGAAATATAATGGATTCAAAATGCTGAGAATATCAGCTTTCTTTTCCCTACACACCTGGACTTAGTGCTTGCTGGGAATAATTTTGTCCTTCCTTAGAGGCTGTGATAATCCTTAAGTCTATACCCTAAGTATGTTTAAGCAAGACTATGCTAATTCAGACTTAACAGTTATTAAGCAAGAATATGGTGGCTATTTTTGCCATAGAAACTACACTAATTAATCAACTAAGTTGACAAAATAACTATCATAATTATGAGTCAAAGGAGCTGGTTTGAGACGCCTACACATTCCAAACACAGACAAGTGCAAATGAGCACGGGAAACTGAGCCCTGCTTTGATAAAAGGTTTCCCTGTTCTCTGCTCCTCCCTCCAGGCAGTTGCCATAAATGCACACTACAACATTCCTGCAGCTGTGTTCCAGGCCAACAGAAGTTACATTTACAAGGTAGCAGCTGTGTAAATTGTTCTTAAATACTACCATCAGAATCACACAATCACAGAATATTCTCAGTTGGAAGAGGCCCACAAGGATCACCAAGTCCAGCTCTCAAGCCAATGACCCACATGGGGATTCATCTCTTAATTCCATGGTCAATGTCTTGGTTTGCAGCTATTTGTTTATGACTCTAAAATTTTATCTCAATTCATCTATATTTACAATTTATTGGTGGTCCAAACACGTGGCAAACCTCATGACACTTGCTGTAAAGTCTCTAATCCTTTGACATCCAAATTTTTGATTGCAGAAACAGCTGTGGAACAGGAACCAGTATGACTCCCAGGGAATTGGGGAGCAATGGAGGGAGAATGGGGGATATGGGAAAGATGCAACCCAGCTCTATCTCCAGGTCACTGCTAAAAAGCAGGAAGAATAATTCTATGGAGAGGGAACACGCCTGAATTCAAGAGTTTGATTTTAAACCATTTTACAAACTACGTATAGGAACATAATCTGTAAGTATCTTTTCATTACTCTGCTGTGCTCCATATAGGAAAGGTCAGACTACTACAACTGGAAAAAGAAACAAGGAATTGGTTCCCATTCTTGCTTATGAATGAGAGTTTTAAGATCACCTTCTGTTAAAAAACTAAATAAGCACATACACAAATCCCTGCTTGCCCTGGTCAGCATCCTTACATGTGGTAGGCAGCACAGGGAAATGACAGTTATTGCCAGTAATATCTCACAGTATTCTTTTACAAAGGACCCTTTTAAAAAGCATAATAAAGGAAAAGACACACACCTGCAGGGTCAAAAGGCAGGATTTCTCCCAACATCCCAAACACGCCATCAGTTTGGTCACGATTTGGCCATGTGTTGTTTCTAGGTCCTTGTGGTTTCTGTCCTAACATCTCTGCCATCATATTGTCCATATAGCTGCTCACAAGACCCAAGCTGTACGAATCAGAGCTTAAATCTGAAAAACCAGGATTGTTCCACTGATTTATATGAGACAATCCAGCTCCAACAGCCGGAGCTTGCTGCTGTGAGGAATTACTGAGCCATTTGGCAGGTACACGTTGCTGTGGTCCAATAGGTTGAAGCAAGTGTTGGTAATACTGCATTTGCTGCTTTTGGGACTGCTGCTGGGACAAGGCTTGCTGAGGAGGATGCAGTGGGGTGTGAGACACAGACTGCGGCTGCTGCTGAACTGCTCCTGACTTTTGTTCTGTTGCTGTAGACGATGCAACAGAGTTCCTTCTTTTCACCATCGGAGAAGTCTGTTGGGATTTGCCCATGTTAAAACCAGACAAGAAATCTATAACATCTTGCATTTCTTGGTCAGTTGGTAAATTCATACCTTTGTCATCCTTGCCATCATCTGGTTTGAAGAAGCTGTCCCGTCTTTCCACTAGAAACCCATTGACGAGCTGGTTATTTGTGCTCTGCACCGGCTGCAGGGCATCCGCGCTCCGAGGGAAGTTACCAATGTTCAGGATGTTCTGCAACCGTGCGTCCATGTTAGTGGGCATTTTAGCTTTCTCCTCTGAGCTGGAACTTATGAAGACGTTTTTGGAAGGTGTACTGGGGATTGAGTAACTTCCTGTGTTATTTGTACTCGTGCAGGAAGTTTTTTTTGTAAACCGTGAAGTCAGTTTTGAGAATGTCTTTTGCAGACCCCCTGAAGATTTGCTCCCATTCCCCGATGGCATGTCAACTTGGCTCCCAAATTCTGAGATTTCACGCTGTAACTGGATCTGAATACAAGGCAAAGCTTGCTCTCTGCATCAATAAAAAAACATGTATATCAAACCACCTAATACATAACTGAGTTTGTAGTTTGGAGGAAAATGTGTATTTCGATAATAGCACAAGAAAGAAACAACAGCAAAGACTGCCAAGTCTACCAGCTACTTCCTATGGTAACAAATTATTCCTCATATTTGCAACACTTTGAACTCCTTGAATTTTAGTTGTGCTTCAAGACCTAAATGGAGACCAATTTAATATAAATCAAGTATTTTTGTAAGAAATAAACAAATACTTTTTAACCTTTGGATATGCTGCTCGTTTGGTTTTAAGCAGTCTCCTATATCTCTGGATGTACCCAGAAGGTATCTGTGGCGATTAACAGTGTCTCACTCTCAGTCTGACTCCTGTTTTCTCCTTCTGATGAGTTGCCACTATCAAATCCCTCAGCACAGATTATTCAATGACAGCTTAGTTTGAGCTAGAAAAGAGATGTACCTTCCTTCCTTCCACCTGTGTGTATCAAACACAGCAGTATACAGCACGTCTACCAGCCCCAAAGTCTTCTCTGGATCCAGACTCCTCTGTAGCAAAGACATTGTTGCTGGATCTTCTTTCAGACACCTGTCATCATTAAGTTTAAATTAGAAATCAAAATGCTCATTTTTTTACATTAAACAATTCTACCATATCAGTCAGAACACAGAAGGCCAATAGCTGCACTCCAGCAGAACGACATGGGAATGCCTAGGGGTTCCTGGGCTGCAGCCTGAGCTCTGCCTGCTGTGGAACACAGAGCTAACCTAACTGCGAGGCTCAGCAGTGCACTGTACTGAAATCGTCACTGACAAGAGGTCTTCAGCAGGCACAGTTCAGGCACAGCAGCAACGGACACAGAAACACAACGGCCACTTCTGGAATAGGGCAAGAGCCCGACACAACCCAGCACATGCCGAGCCTGAGCCTGGCAGGGTCCGCGCGGAGATGGCTCCGCATATCCAAGAGCGTGCGGCTGTCCCGGAGCCGGAGCGCGGGGCTCGGGACGGGCTGCGCCGCGGCACCGAGCGCCAGCAGGCGGCGCTGCCCCCGGCAGCGAGCCGCGGACAGCGGGGGCATCCCGGAGCAGCGGGACACACGACACCGACAGTGACACACAGACAAACACTGACACACGGACAGACAGTGACACACGGACACACACTGACACACGGACAGACAGTGACACACACACACACACTGACACACGGTCACACACACACAGAGACACTGACACACACACACACACACACACTCTCGTTCCTTCTTCCCTCCCCCCGCGGGACACTCTTTCCTTCCTGCCTTCCTTCCTTCCTTCCCCCGGGCAGCAGCACCAGGACACACATCGTACATGCATGCATACATGAATTCCTTCTTTCCTTCCTCTCCCGGGACACAGCACCGGGACTCTCCTCCCTCTGGGCGTCCCACTGGCACCACTAGGAACAAGCTGCCTCTGTAAGGAGTCAAGTGAATCAAATGTGTTGTACTGAAATTCCTAACATTGACCCCTTCTGAGTTAGAGACAAGTGCTGCCATTGCTTCCTGTTCTCACTCTTTGAATGGGAAGAATTCTGCAGATCAACCATTCTCTACCAGGCAGTCACCTAAAGTGGCAGAAACAGCATCTCTCGGAGCCCAGAGGTCCCCGGTTCGTGACAGCACCTAAAGAACAGCCCAGTGAAGAAAGAGCAAAGGCTCTCACATTAACTCAGCTGATTCTTAGCCTTTCTGAGCTACAGCTGGGACCTGCCAGGGTGGAGCACAACAGGAGTACTGGTATTTTTATTTCTGAAACCTTATCTTTTATCATCAAGCTTTTACATTTTCTGCAAGTCTCAGTGTCCCAGCACTGCCTCTCTTGCCTTACATCCTACAGAGGAATGGAGGTGTTCAACCAGACCAGACAGAGATGCACATAATTGTGCACATTCTCTCTTCCATTTGTACTGCAACAGTTTTCCCCACATACTTCAGTCACAATCTGCAATACAGTATGTTTATTTACCATGTTGATGGAACTTGCACCACAATTCTTGATCCTTCTAAACTTATCTGAGGAGCATAGGCTTCTTTATTTTCAATCTGTGCAGTGTCCACAACCACCTAGCAAATAAAATAAAAGGGAAAAAATTTTAAGGATTAGTTATTTTATCACACCCCTGTAGTTCAACTCCAATAATCTCTCCTCCCAGTCATGCTACAGATATAAAAAACCCAAAATAAAACTAAACCAACTCACTAAGTGAATGTGATTTTATTTTAATATAAAATGAGTTTAGTACAGAAACCTGTATTTCAAGGACTTAGTTCTTCTCAGTTACATCCTGTAGTAATGCATCACTATGTCACTACCAGCTGCTCTGCCTCCCTGCTGGTGGTTCTCAGTGACTCCACATAATAGGCCTCATTTTTGAGAAGTTCATCACAGTTACTACTTTAAGAGCTCCCAAACACCTACTCAGCCAGAATGTCTTAAATAATTTCACTGTAGTGCGTGGTATAATATAGACAAGTAATATCCAGCCAGAAACCCTTCAAAATTCCTAACATAAATCCCCCCCTTTCTAGGTTATAAAATTCCACACCAGCATTTCTCTATTCTACCTAATGAAACTGTACTAATACTGATTCCTAATTAAATAAAGAGAAAGAACTGTTCAGTTTGTTGGACTCTGAGCCACCTGTAAGATGTCATGAAGACATATGGAAGAGGAAAGTCTTGAAAACCAACCCTGTGTCATGAACCTTTCTTTTCAGACTTTTCAGAAAGGGAATGGATTCACTTCAGCTTCATTTAGCCTTTAATTGACTGATAGTAAGTTCCATATTTGGTTCAGGCTTTCTGTTGTTGTCCAGTCTGTGTGGGTTGGCCTTTTTGATCATTTCCATAATTTCCTATTTTGGTCATGCTGAAACAGCAGCTTTTTGGCAGCAGTCAGCAGTCTTTGCTTCAGTGACTAGCAGATTGGCTGTATCATTTATCCTTGAAATGGCAAGAGTCCTCAGGTACAAATAAGCCTCAAGGGACATTACTGACTGTTGCCATCACCTAACCTACACTGGTCCTGCTTCTAACTGGTTGTCTGTTACTGGGTATGAAAAAATGTGAAACATAATGCTGAGTTTCTTCTCTCTCACTTTAACAAAACCATCAAATAAGACTTAAACGTAATTATTTCCCACCTTTCAAATATTTTAGCATAACGCCTTCTTTTTCCTTCAGTCAACTCTAAGCATTTGCCCAGGATTATTAAATTTTAAACACATCTAAGCATGGTGACAAAAGGTCACAATATCATCCACCCCTGAAAATACCTCTCATTTTGTAACAGGACAGTTTCAGTAGTCTTTTCTTGGTGTTTGTATATGTTCATTTTATTTAATTTGGTAATCTGCAATTCAGCCCTATTGCAGGGGTAATTTATAACTGTGATAACAGTTAATAACTGTTAACAGATAACTCCTTATAACTGTGAGAAGAAGAATGAACTCAGAATTGATTGTTTTCAACTCCCAAGAAAAATACTTCTGCACGTCTGCACCTCAGACCTGAAGTCAGAGGTAAAACTCTGATTTGTGCAGGCCTGTCTGGTTCTGGTTGTGGTGCATGGTTGGTGCCCATGGTCCAGGCTTTGGGGTGTTCCTCCCCCAGGACAAATCTTCCTTTCTTCTCTGTGGAAAAAGCTTTACATTTCTCAACATCTGTCAGAGTCAGGACATCTGGGATTTAAACTTTACTAGGGGATGTAGGTACTCCTGGCAATGCATGTTGGTATTTGCTATGGGAGGATCTACTAGCACAAAAAAGAGTTTTATCTGTTAACTTCTTTGCATGAGGCCAATTGGAAGTTTTATTTCTGCTCATCCACTGAATTCAGCTATCTGAATGTACATAATTTTTATTCAAACATGCAGATTTCATCAGCTGACCCAAATCTCAAATTCTTATTATACACATGTTAAGGTAAGAACTGAAAATCAGCACTTCAAATTATTGATGTTAAAAAACTACAGCCCAAAATAACCAAGGAAACTAAGTCACAACTCACTGTGCTTTCCACACCTAATGAGTTGTTTCTTAAAAGGCACAAGGACACAAGATAGGTTAAAACCAGTGAGACTGTTGAGTAATGTTTTTTCCAATTGGGCATTTAAGATACAGATCCATACACAATTATGAATGAATGCAGACAGCTCACTATCTAAAAGCAGTACACCAAAGCCTACGTAATACCGTGCCATGATTCATTTATCTGCCTTCTTCACAAAATAAACTTAAAATAAACACATCCTCCCTCCCCGCCTGGTGGTGCTTAGAGAACAGCTTCCTGTACCTCAGACATCCATTGTTCTTGTTTCACAGGTGCTTCCTCTCTCCCTTCCACCCAAAGAACTCTTTAAAGACCCAAATTACAATTTCTTGTCACTGCATGAAGCTACATACAAGCATAATTGGATGTTGTAAAAAAAGATGGCACAGTTTATAAAGAAAAACCTCAACCCTCATCCCCTTCTAAACGGTAACAAATCAAAGTGAGAATGAAGGAGAGCAGGCTTGCAGGTCTTCTGTTGTGTGCACAGCTCATTATGCGCCTTTGAAGAGTGAAGCCTGCTAGTTTGACAACCTGAGGTTCATGCAAGAATCTCTGGAGACATTCAGGACTCAACACAAGTGAAACTCCATAGCAGTGTCATTTAGGAGAATGTGTAAGCAAGTTTTATGGTTCCACTCTCCAAAACTGATGACAAACCTGGAGAATGTCAGTGCTTCAATTAGCAGCAGGTCTAACTTGTTATGTCTAGACTGAGGGAGAGCAGATTTCCAGCTTCCTGAGTCCAAATGCGCCTTGTGCCACTCCTCACAGCCCCTGGGGCAGGCCTTGGGTGTGCACAGCACTGAAACCCCCTGGAAAGGAAATGGTGGAAGGTGCAGCATCCTCCCAGGCACTCCCCATCCAGACACTGAGGAGCCACAGCTGCTCCTGGATTACAGCACACTCACACAGGGCTGCTGACCATCTCCTTCCTCCTTGGCCTCATTTCCTGTACCTCGCTGCTGACCCCCAGCATCCTACCACCAACTGTGGCAGCTGAAGACACAACCCCATTTAACCCTATCCTTTTTCCAGTCCTCCCTGCATTTACTGGTATTTGATACATGTTTTCTTTCAAAACACCTAAGTAGAAATTTGGTAAATCCTACTATTCCACAGTTTCTCAGTCCCTGCAAAAACACCACCTTCTCATGCCTCCCTGCAAAACTTCTCAGACAAAGCACCACCACCTCCTGCCCTTCAACCCCTGTATCTCAGGAAGTAAGGACTGACAGCAGGGGCACTGCTGCTGACAGTGATGGTCCGCACCTTTGATTTTAGGCTGCCATTATATGAATAGTCAGTTGAATTCCAGTGTAATTTCAACCTACTTCTCTAACAGGTATTTAATATTAAGGGACTACCTAAGATCTGATATCTAGTATCAAAGGGATCCTAAAGTAGAAATATCTGGAAAATTCATCATTTCCAATTTATCATTCAACTGGATAACCTTTTAACAGTATCAAAAGCACATGGTTTAATTTGCTAGGATGGAAGGTCTAGGTCACCTAACCAGCTGTGTGACTTGCCTGAAAAACAGAGTTAAAAATATGCAGCTATTTGGGCCCTTTAATCACAAATTAATTACAAAGCCCTCACGGTCCCCCATCACCTTAAAAAAGGAATCAACAATGAACAAGCAAGAAGCAATTAACTCACTACAGGATAAAGACAATTCAAAGAATACTTGACAAAACTACCATAAGCTACAATGTATCTTTATCCTCGCATTTCCTTCTTATGTTGAAGGTGCAGCCTTTTCCCCTACCCACAGGAGTCCAAAAAACCTACATGTCATGCACAAACACTTCACAAAGTGCAGCGATTGCAGCAATTAGTCATGGGAGCACAAATGCATTTTCTTATCAGAGTATGTTCCAAGCATCTATTTTTACCAGCTATTAGATACTGTAAATTCCACTGGTTTTCTTCCCCTCAAGAATATGTATGACTAAGCAAGGCATTTAATTCTTCTGTCCTCTGTTGGAGATGTCAGGTAGCATTACCTGGTGCAGAGACTTGCTGGTTTATGCTGGGCAGTAAACTCAGCTTCTAGTCAAAGCAGGGACAAAATGAAAAAATGGCAGGTTTTGAAGCTAACTTGAGAGGGGGTAGATGTCTGTTTGGGTCTGTTTAGTTCTTTTTAACATGATCATCTACAGATCTGAAAATATTTCTATTTCTCTATGAAGTAGAAGTTTCATTTCTTGTGTTCTCTCTTGAAACAGAGACCAGGAAGCACCTGGTGCATTCTTCTGTTCCTGTCAACTACGGACACCACCTACAGACCCCACTGTACAAGGACACACTTTGCTCAGAAATCAAGTTAACTGCAGCACTAAAAATAGAGCCACACAGAATAAGACATTGCAAATTAATTTCTAAACTCCAAAACAGCTAGCTTCTCTTCAGGGTGTTTACATAAACTTTGTTTTCCTGAGACTATTGGTAGTCACCTACCAGTCCAGCCTGGCCAAACAACAGCTGCACAGCAGTTTTGCAGGCTCCTCTCCATGTGGAAGGGCAGACCTGGTTCAGCACTTCAGTCACGGGAGAGTCGTCCCGGGGTGTGAGTCCATTATGGCATCCAGCTTCCTTGATCAACTGCAGCATTGTGTGCTGGAAAAAGAATAAACACTCTTGTCCTACCCAACACATGATTCACAAATGGCACCACCAATGCTTCCAGATGGGTTTGTCATTGTTCTATGTGCTTTTCAAACAGCTATAACGTCTGCAACCTCTCAACAGTCTTATACAACTAGGAGAGTTCCACTGCAGAACAGAAATATGGAAGATTGACTCTGCTGTTTGTAACACAATACTGCACTAAAATCATAAACAGTATTTCTGCTTACTCTTGCAAACCAGTTTACTCAAAACTACAAAAAGCACTGCAAAGACAATAGAAAAGCAGCATTTTGAGCAACTTATTATTCCAACTCTTTCAGGAGCAAGGAACTGGGTTTATCTAAAAAAAAGTCGAAGTGCTGATTAAAATTGCCCAAATGGACATATTTTCCATTTGTTTATACTGAAAATACAATTAACTTATCCCTAATTTAAAATTCTTTTTTAAAAATTGATTCTAGTTTGTAAGGTGACATCAAAAGGAACTCTGTTACAGAGTATTTTTTCAAGTACTTCCCTTAGTACCAGGCTGGGCTGACTTATTTGTGCACCTAAGAAGATGAAGGCTCTGATATGCATCACTGACTGGGGAATCTGTAAGGGCTCACTTTCCTCTGTACTTCTTCATAGCTAGCACATCTCTTTTCACAAAGTTCACAGATTCACTGCAATGCCTGTTATGCCTGTGCCTCTTGTATTTGACCAAAATTGCTCAGGGTGTCAAAATGTTATCATAAACAGGCACCGCTCTAAAATATTGTCAACATCGTGTAACCACAGCAAGCCAGGCTGAAAAAAAGCACCTTTGAACACAGGTTTGGCATGGAACTTCTATTACTATTGTTCTCTATATTTTAATTAATTCTACTTTTCTCCTTCCATCTTTACTTCTGTGGTTACTTAGGAGTTATTACCGTTTTCAGCTTCAGGTTTTCTGCTGCAGACTCATTGAAGGAGATTCCTTTCAGAAAATGGGATCCGATCTGGACAGGGACAGTGGGCAGCTCACACTGAATGGGCTGAGGTGGAGTCTGTCTCCTTCCTGTTTGCTGAGCTTCAGCTTCACTGCAACAGCCCTGAAGTACAGAAGAACAGATCAAACAGAAGAAATGAAGACATTAGAAAATCCTAACATGGGTCCAAATGTTTGTGTATTTTAAGTACCCTTTTCAAGGTGAGGAGGGATGAAATAGAGCAGGTTTAGCAGATCCTACCTGAAGACTTGCTTCAATTGCTTTTGGGTTCAAGTGGAAGCCAGCCTTCATTGCATATTCACAATGACCCAAGCTCTCCAGAGCCAGTTTGTAAGCCTGACATTAAACAAAAAGTTGAGATAGCACAGGTGTATCACCAAGGAAGCAAGCACACAGTCACTGTGTCTGGGTACAGCCAGGGACTGGTACAAGGATTTACCCCACTCAGTTCTATGGCATACACACATTTATCATATACGACTCCAAAGCTGCAATTCCCAAATACCTCTGAGCTGCCTGTGGTACACAATTGTGCAGGAACACACCCCTTCCCTATATCACTCCTTGACCCACTGACTGTACTACATGCACATGAAAGCAGCAGACTTGAAAAACCACCTGCAAAGCACTGTCAATTTTCATGTTTAGCTCTTTGAGCTGATGTTCAGGGATGGCCACGCTCTGTGAGCAGAAAAGCTGCTGAACTTCAATTCCTGCCAAACATCCATCACAGCCTCTTTCTCGCAGTCGAGATGTGGCCTGTAATGTACAATAAAAATCCAGGGTGAGGAGGGTCAGCATTAAACTAGGTCAGGCTTAATTAAATCTCAAAAAAAGAGTAAAAAAAGCCCACAGACTTTAAAACCTTCTACAGGAGATGAGAAACAGCACCTGGGGGAAAGGACCTGGAGGAGACTATTATTACTTACTCAACTTCTACTGCTGCTTTGGAAGCAGAACTGCGACGTAACCTGTACAGCACACGGGTACTGGCAAACACTTGGGTTCAGCATTGTTTGCTGTTACTATTTCAGCTCCCTGTCAGGACCAGGGATCCTGTTACACAGCCCACACCATGGCTGTGGTTACCTGAGGACGGACTCATAACTCCAACATAAACAGAAAATATGTTAAATCATGTCTACAAGCACTCCTGTGCTCATAGGATGATACAATTCATAAAGTTATGGGTGATTACTGTGGTGCAATTTGAGAAGTGCCACACAATAGTAAAACCAACTTAGCACAGCAAGAAAATAGCTTTGTGTAATATGATTTTGAAAAATAAGAAATAAGCCAAATATCTACTTTTAGCTATAAAATCCTACATCATTGAGGTGGGTAAAGCAAATAGAGTGAGTTATTTTCCAGTCTAGGAAAGAGTCTTGCTCTAAAGCAGGATGTCCAAACTGGGGACTACAGCCAGTGGACAGACAGAGGCCCACCTCACAGACAGAATCGCTGCAGTTCCCAAAGTAAACCTTAAAGAGCAAAACCAGTTTTGAGCTACTGACAAAGTATCACCTTAAACTTTACTCTGAAGCAACAGTGCTCTCCTGCCAGAGATGCTGATTTTATAGGAAAACAGTGGATTGCCTTCCACTCCAAAGAAAAAAATTGGCAAACATTTCAGTATTTCACATCCCCCTTCTATCAGAATTATTTACATTAGCCTATCTACAATTATGAGAGAGATTTTATTTATTTAGAAACCACATATTTTTCTTATGTTGTCCTGATACCCTACACAAATACTCCAAATCGGTCATTTCAGTCAATCAAAAATTGAGAAGTTTCTTCTATTGTTATTTTGGAACTATGGAGAATCTGTATTTTATCTCTGTCCTCCCCATGTATGTTTAATACAGGATTTGATTAAACAAAACTATTTTGAAATATAGGTTTTGTATTTTTGAAAAATAGAAATAGGTGAAGTGGGTTGCTCAAAAGGTAAAAAATAAAGGTCCTTGATTCTGTGAAGCCAAGTTTAATTTTAATCACAGTTTAAACAAATTTGATAGCAATTGCAGGGCATTTCTAGAAACTATAGTAGTTTTAAGAAGCTAAGTATATTACACATAAAATTAACTGCTTTTATGACAAAAAATACAGCTATACCAGGATTGGACCTATTACAATTATCTGTAATACACCTAAAGCACTCCCAAATCCCTATTTTATCCAGTGAAATAAATTTATGCTGCAGTAAAAATCACAAATAATCCCTCTGCATCCATGTAATTCATTTGCTTCCCTGTACCTTGCAGATGTTAGTCATAAATGGAGACCTTGACAGGATTTCTAGTCAGGATGACTAACAAGCCATGTGGGCCAAATGAGATTGCACAAGCACATGCTCCAAGTCATATGAATTTAGGGAAAACACACACTCTGTGCCTGAATCCATTCTGACCCATCAGTTTCCAGGCTTCAGTAGTGCCAGGGAAACCAGCAAACCTCATAAAACTAAATGTCTTTATAAAGTACTGGTTTTGGCTGGCAATGTAAGGATTCCTCAGATGAGACGTATTTGTGAAAGTACAAGTCCAGAGAGTGGCACATTTAAGTAACATGGGCCACATTTCAACAATGGATGGATCAAGCAACATCAAGCTTAACAGCATGAAGACAGAAATGTTAAAAATTACCACAAAGATTTTTAAAGTATAGAATAGAATTTGTGTTCAAAGTTTGAGAGAAACAGACATTATCTAGATTGCTTTTCACCAAAATTTTGCTCTGTTTTCACAAAGACTTGTTGAGGTTTTTATTTTTAATTCCATCTGTTTGCCCTATTTGATAATAACAAAAATCTGTTTGCACTGCTTGTGTGCTTCTTATGTACAACCCTATCACAAAGAAAACTTTACACAGGGCAAAGATAGTGCAATCATTACATGAGTGAAATGAGTTTTAGTGTCTGAAACCAACTGTGCCACATTCCCCCCTTCAAATGCAGCATGTCTTTAAAATCAGGTATTTTCTTCCTTTCTTAGGACACCCAGGCTGACTTTAGGTTTCACTAAATCTACTTTGCTTACAGCAAGACCTCCATACCTCTGCTGCTCCTCTCCATGATCTTATTGCATCTTCCAGCTCATTTGTGGGGCTTATATTTGAGGCTCCAGTCCCACTAACGTTCTTCCTCTCCTGAGCTACAGCTTCAGCAAAGCAGGAGTGTGCCACTGGCTGGACTTTCTGCAAAGCTTGTGACAGGAACTGGAAGTGGACCTGCATCACTGTTAAGAAACATCGCCCAAGTACCTGTGGGAGACACACAAACCAGTTTGAAGCACATAAAAGAGCTCATGGAAGATTCCCTTCTTCCTTTTTGTTTGGTGTTTGAGATAAGGAACTATGTTAACCCCATATTTTTAAAATTAAAATAATGCTTCAGAGCGTAAGAAATATACAATATTTAAACATTTACTTAAAATAATAAGTAGCTAAGTGAGCATTAGTTTCTATGACTGAAGAGGACATCAGAGTAATTCTGAGTAATTGTTAGGTCTGCATTGAAGTTCTGACTACTTGATAGATGAAAAGCTTGTTCAGTTACTTGGCAAATTCAATCACAAAAATGGGAATAGCTTATTATCACAAGGACTAAGTCAACACCACAACCCACCTGCACAAAGACCTAGCTGAATTTCTGATAAAAATCCAAAACATGAATAATTTTGAAACATTAACATAAACTGTAGGAGTTGGCCAGCAGTTCAATCTTCAGGCAGAGTGGTAGTGGGCAGGCAGTGAGCATCAACAGCCTTTGGCCCATGATCCCACACATGGGGGCCAAAGCTAAAGTGTCCAATGGCACCGTGTGACAGAAGTGCCTTTGGAGCAGGCACTGCAATGGCTCCTGCAATGCTCCCTCAGGAGATCCTTTGGAGCTGGCACTGCAATGGCTCCTGCAATGCTCCCTCAGGAGATCCTTTGGAGCCGGCACTGCAATGGCTCCTGCAATGCTCCCTCAGGAGATCCTTTGGAGCCGGCACTGCAATGGCTCCTGACGCTCCCTCAGGAGATCCTTTGGAGCCGGCACTGCAATGGCTCCTGACGCTCCCTCAGGAGATCCTTTGGAGCCGGCACTGCAATGGCTCCTGACGCTCCCTCAGGAGATCCTTTGGAGCAGGCACTGCAATGGCTCCTGACGCTCCCTCAGGAGGGCCGGGGCAGGGCAGGAGATGCCAGCCCTGCATCCCGTGCCCCTCTCTGTGCCCGGGGACACTCGGCCCTCTCGGGCTGCTCTGCCAGGGCACTCCGGGCAGGAGCAGCAGTGCCAGCGCCCAGAGACACCCTGCACAGCCAAGGCTCCCGGGGGTGGCTCCCTGTGCAGGAAAAAGCTGACAAGTGTAAAACTAGAGAGCTCCAGAGAAAGAAGGATTCGCCACATTACTGCAGAATGTATTTCAAAGCTATTCAAAGTGTTTCTTTTATGGAGTTTATCACACAAAGCTCTTTAAAATGTGTATTTGACTTTGATTTATTAAAGAAGATTCAACTTGAATTCCATTTTAGGAATAATTCATAAAATACACAGATAATGTACAAGCCATCATGCCTTGGAGCCATTAAATCATCTGCCGTATTTTCAGCTACATTCTTCTGGAATAAAACTATTCAGACACAATGTATCTTCCTGGCAGGACTCTCCAGTCACACCAACAGTTATATGCATTTACTATCTACTTCACAAGAACCAGTGGTGGCAATGCTTTCTTCCACTGCATCCAGACTCCTTTTGACATTCCATTCTGGTTCAATCACTTCCCTTCTTTGTACAAGGCATAAAATTAAACATTTTTGCTGCTTTGACTGACCTCTGAAAGTGGAGCTTGCCTTATTTAAAAAAAAGCAGTCAGCAAATGATAAAATGAAGAAAACGCCAACTTTTCTGGGTATGAGATTAGAAAGATTTATAAGAAAACTGCAGGAAGAGGCAACTGGTGATCTGAATTATTTCTGTGCAGGAAGAATGCAGTTCTCAGGGGAAGATGAAACTAGCACTCATTAAGAATTTCAAGCTTATTAAATTTCAAAGAATACTTAAGGTACAAAGGTTGAAGCTTCCCCAGTCTGGGAATAATGCTCAAAATAAACAAATTATTTAGGCTTTAGGTTGAAATAAACAAATTATTTTAGGTTTTAAGTGGCAGCACACAACATTCCTGCTTACAACTTATAATGTTAAACAGTGAAGATAAATAGTAACATCTGCTTTACCAACCTTTTATTTTGTTTGAAAAAAATCCATTTCAGCCTTCCTCCAAAATGGGTAAGGATGGTTTAAATTACTTCACTATCAAAGTGGTGTAGGACTTTGGCACTGTTAAAACACTCCCTTTGGATGGATGGTAGATGCCAAACTCATTTTAAAGCTTTAAAGAGCAGATTTTCTGCAGAACTTTGCCTTATCTGACCTCCCCACCAGGGGTGGGCACTGACCCCAGTGCAGAGCAGACAGGAAACCTCTGCTGCACATCCCTGAACAGCATCAGCACATGGATGCAGCTTTCCATAGTCAGAGACACCACTATGTCCTTTTCCAGTTTATTTGCCCTACTTTCCCATGCAGAAGTGTGTGACTCTCCTCCTTCAGACCAGAATAAACACAAACCCTACAACTATGCAGGAATCAAAGCTGAACTGGAATCATCTCAGGTATCAACCAGTAAGGTTTCCTTGGGAGTGGTGATGTTCCCTTCATTTCTTAGACTCATTTATATTGCATAACAAGGTCTTCAGCTTCCAAACTTTTTGTCCCACAGAACACAGCTTGACCACATTGACTTCCCTGACCTGTATCAGGCAGGACAGATGTTTGTCTCAGCAGAGCCCTACCTGAAGAAATCTCTTTTCCTGCTCAGGCAGTTGGAAGCAATGCCATTTTTGGTTCCCTACCAATGGGAGCACCAGGTGGGATGAAGTGTAGGTTACTCTGTCCCACTTGATTCTCCTCATGGGGGCACACAATCAACTTTGGAACATTCTACTGGACAAAGTGTACACAAAATTGCCAGTTTTCACTGCTAAACAGGGATGCCGTACAAATTGCTTGGCAAGAAAATCTTATACAACAGATTCCTTAAAAGAGAACACTACCAGTGATAAAGTCAGCAAATAGCAAGTGTCAGTCTTCCACACTTGATACCAACACTGGCTTGCAGTTCTTCAAGTGTCATTTTATGCAGTAAAACTTTCTTCTTTCCCCCCGCCCCTTTTTTTTTTTTCTTTGGCTATTTCCTTTAACAAGCAGAGTGCTCAAAAAGCCAAACACCACAACAGAATTATTCTGTGGTTTCCCTTAACAGCCTCCTTGGTGGCACAGCCTGGCTGCCACTGAACTGGTGTGCCCCACTGTGAGCCAGCAACCTTCCTGTTCATTACCAGCAGTGGGCAGAGTATTATTCATTTTTACTACCTAGCAGTTCCCTGCAGTTCCAAAGAGTGATCTCATGAACACAACACCTCAGTCCTGCCCATGGGCTGGAATCACCTGCAGGCTGAACTAGATTCCAGCAGAAGCTGCAAGACTTGGGAAACCCAACAGACTCATTTCTTCCAGCAGAGACCCTAAAAGCCACTCATGATAATCTGACCTTGACAGCTACTGAAGTGGTCACTATCATTTAGCAGAAAAACTAATTAAATTAAGTGTGAAGCATTTTAAAAATAAAAAGCAGCAATTAAAATGTAAGACCAATAATTTTTTTGCTACTAACAGCTCCTCAACACAGAAGAGTCTGGAGCCAATCCCTGAAAATCCCAGGAAAGAGTAATTTTAAAAATAGTTAAATGTGGCTTTACAATGTTGCTAAGGAAAGCCTACATTTAATATTTATTCAGACATTTTTGTCTCACAAGATTCTTGTTCAAACAATCTTCGGCTATTTTATACACATAAAAGCCAAAAATTATCTCAATTTAATACAGAACAGAGCATCCAAGAATCTATCTGGTGCCTATCCGTGCTTCCCTTTTGTACAGGAAGGCAGAGCTGACACTCCTCTCATTACTGCCACTTGTAAGACAATACACAAGCCCTGTGTAACTAAAAGTAATTCTTCGTATTTTGCAGTACTGAGGCTTCTGCAAAGCTTCACAAGAGATGGGTAAATAGACTTACTTTTACCAGTTTTACTCCTCCCTATGGATTTGCTTTAATGTTTTTATTAACAGAAATACAGAGTTACTGCATTCCCTCAGCTGACAAAAGACATGGAAAACACCCTCTCATTTATCCTGATTTCCAAGCTGTTCCTCACCCATACAAGCACAGAATACCCAAGAATTCAAAGGTGTTTGAAAGAGGTAAAGAAAAAGAAGAAAATAAAAATCAGCATTTGCATTTCTGAAATTAAGAAACCTTGGGAATCTCTATTTGTCACCACACTTTGATCAAGAGAAGTCACCTTCTTACACAGGCTGGAAGATAGTTCCGAACTAGCAAGCTTTTTTCTAAGTAACAATAAATAAATTAAAAACCTAATCCCCTGGTGCTATAGTCCAGAGTGCACAACAGCTTCCAGCCCAAATTCAAGTCAGGTATGTTCACCAAAACTTAAGTTTTCTGCCTCTCTAAAGGGCAGATCCCACTACAGTAGAAAAAGACCTGTGGCACCTGAGAAAAGCCACGGCTCTCTGCTTGATTCCCAAAGCAAAATCTATTCTGCTTGGACTTCTCATTCCTCCCCAAAACTACAAGCCTGTTAAGCAAGGTTTAGGAAAATTGCATTTTCCTTAGCTGGGCTCACACACAGAAAGCCTCATTCTCATATCCTTCTCATGAATTTGGGGTTCTGCCCCACTGCACCCTGAATTACAACTCACCTCCCCTTGTTTGTGTGCCACCAGCCTCCAACCCTCAAATAAGAGCCCCTGCAGAGCCATTCTTAGGGTCCTGCTGAGCCTCTTAGCTCCTGCTGAGCTGCCACTGGGGTGTTTCACCACCTCAATTCTCTCTCAGAGCTTTGAGTTCCTTCAGTCACCCACTAGAGAAGCTGACAAAGCAACTCAGATACACCTGTACTCCCCTCCTGGTATTTTCCAGGGGAACAATTCCACTGCCTCACACTCCTACCTCATCACTTCCCTGTTCAGTAAACTCTGATGAAGTCAGACAAGTCCTTTATGTTATTCTGCTTACATTGTGAGTTTTTTAATCCTGCTGGCAGTTTTATGAAATGTTAACTTCTCTATCTACCAGGGGGGAAAAAAGCAAACCACTTTTTAAATTGAAATTTCAGCATCAAGAGCTCAGTTTTCAAATCCCAGAAAAGCACAATGGGAGAGGATCTCACCAGGTCACCCCTGTGCAAGGAGAAATTTCACCTAGGTCAGTTTTGCCATATGCAGGTTTAACCTGTTCTGTCAGCTCTGCTCCCTACCCTTTGCAGCAACCCACATCAGTGCTCCACTAACATTACAAAGGATTTCCACAGCATCTAATGCGAATCTTTCCTTCTGAAATTTAAAGTTCCTTGCTCCACCTTACATGGACATGAACAGACACAGACATGTCCTGGCAGCTTCTCACATACCTGAGCAATTTTGATTTTCCTTCTCAGCCTATTCTTCTGTAGAGTCCATCTTTTCAATCTGTCCTCTGATGTCCTATTTCCTGGATGTCTGACTACTTTTGCTACACTCCTTTAGCTCCTTATTTCTCCAAGTGCTGTGCATGCGCACTGCTGTGTTTAAGGCCATAATAACCTGGGTATTTCCAGGTTATTATGTTCAGAGCTCAGTGCTCAGTTCATGGTTCCTGCAGGTTAGGGGTGTGTAAAACACATGATAAATGTCTCTTTGCACAACAGCAACAGCACTGATTTATTATTTCCAACTGCACAACACTGACTCTTCCCCAACACACGACTCCCACAGCCCTAGGACTGTTCTCCAGAAGTGCTGCCCAGTGGGCTCCACTCGTGAGGCTGAAAAAGTCTATTTAAATATTGCAACATCCAGTTTTACCCTCTGAATTCCATCCCAACTGGAAAAATCATTTTTCCAAGATTATTTTTAGTCCAGCAGGTCTCTCAGCATACTTATATCCTGTGCTTTCAAGTCACCTACAATTATATTCCTGTACTGGCCTCTGCCAAGGTCCATTTCAAGAGTGAGCAGCTGCTGCTCCCTGGGCACAACCACCCAACCTCTCTGCCTGCAGAATTCACTCATCCAGTCGTGACTGACCCACAGAACAACCATGGGAGTCTCTGTCAAAGCCCTACATTCTGCTGCTGCTTAAGCCAAAGAACACAACACTGCTCTCATTATACAGTGATGTGCATAAACCTCACTTTTTCAAAGCCACATGCAAGATGCAGTTTTAATTAAGAAAAGATAGCAGAAAAGTGCAATGAGAAGTGCTGGGACAGCCAAGAGGGGCAGGCAGGAAAGGCCAGGAGCAGCTGCTCTGCTGGCATTCTGCACACACCAGCCCCCAGCACAGAGCTGCTGGGGCAGGGGAGGGAGCACTGCAGGTGCACACGGAGCCCAGAACAAGGGTCAGGCCTGGCCAGGAAAAGCTGGGACCAAACAAGTGTCTCTGCCTTTAAGCTGGCAGGATGTGCACCCACCTGACACAAACACTGCTTTGCTCTGCTCCTCAGCTCCCTGCTGAGCAAACCCTCCCTGCACAGCGCAGGGCAGAGCCAGCACCCACCTCTGCCTGTCCATGTGACAAAAGCAGTTCTACAGATATCTCCAACACTTGGAAGGACAGCGTTTCCAAATCCACAAAAACCCCTAGAAGGCATCCAGTGCTTCATATGTTTTTGCTTTTTTTTTAATTGAGAAAGTCTTTCAGCACATCTATCATAAAGATTTATTAATTACATAAAGTCACTATTTTTTATATACATTGCTATAGCTTTAGCTAGAGAATGAAGTTATTGGATTGTCTTTAAAAATATCAGCCTACAGAAGACATTTATAGCAAACATAGCCCATCTTACTTCATTCTATACTAAGTACACAACACTGAGAACTGTAGTACACAACTGCAGGGAGAGCTGTCACTGACAAATTGCATCCTCCCTAACGACTCCATCTGGAAGTGGTGCAGTGAGAGACAGCAGATAATGCCTGACAGGCACAAGCATTCACTCTTACAAAGCTACCTAAAATCTGAATCAAAACCAAGAGAACTTAAAAGTAGGCTTTTCATTCAGGATGTAGTTCTGAAGGAGTAACTCTAAAGACTGCTGCAAAGTGAAGAACTATGTCAAAACACAAGGAACTAGTTAAAACTTCAGGGATTTATCTGTGGCTATCACTTAACACTGACTGCTAGGTAACACATTTACCAGAGGAGAAATACCCAAACCTTCCCAGGCAGGTGTGGTGGGAAGCTGGGGAACCTCTCTGAATCCTGAATCTTGGGCACCCTCTGCCAGCATATGAACATTGTAGCAAAGTCATGACAAATTTTTACAGCCTCAGTCTCTCACACAGTGTGTTATTTTTCCTCTCAGAACGGCTCAAAAAGACAAAAATGCTCTGAAGAGTAATAAAATAAATAGTTTTACTGAAACACTGATGACAATATGCTACTCCATGTGCTCAGGTTTCCCCTCAAAATGGATACCAAGAAAAGCGTAGGCGGATTTAGAATACGATGGCATAACATTTTTAGAAACATTAGCTAACAAACCAGAAAATTATTTAAAACTTTTGTCTACTTGGTTCTTCTACAGGAATACCTGCCAAATACCTAATGTAACATAGATGGAGGTCAGATCTCACAAATGACTTAGTACTTTCTTAGTACATAAATGAAGAGTTTCTTTCTCCACCAGCATTACGCAAAAATACACAGCAAGGTGGACAAAACTTCTGGTGTAGAAGAGATTTTGAAGAGAAATCCAGTTAAGAAAGAATGACACAAATTCACCAGCAAAACAGTATCCTGTAAGGTAACTTACCTCGATGTCTTGTAGGCTGAACTCTTTTTGATCTTTGAAGTTTGCAGCTCCTGCACTCAGTTCCATCAGCATTTTTGCTATTTCTGGTTTTATTGCTGCTGTGAGTCGACTCGCCGCTTCCATGACATGTTCCTGCACGTCTTTCAGTTGCATAGCTGCCTTAGAGTAGTGCGAGTTCCTGAACACGCTGCTGAAAAGGTCTGTAAGGAAAGTGCTCGTACGGCAAAACACGTTGAGTGCATCCAGGTATTTGGAGATTCCCTGCTGGATGTCTGCGATCGGAGTCGTGTGGGAGGCGGGGTGGGAGCAGCCGCCCGCAGCAGCCGGGGACACCAGGGGGGTGCTGGGGGTGGCCGATGCCAGCGGGGCGCTCAGGGTCCTGCCCAGCTCGGGCATTTGATACTGCTGGTGTTGCTGCACTTTCTGCTTGGACCCGCCAAGCAAAAAGCGCCGCTTATAGTCCATTTTGCTTTCTTGTGCACTGCAGCAATACATAAGTGAGTGCTTGTCCAGAGAGCTCTTGAATTAACAATCACTTGTCAAATTCCTTCCTCGGGTATCTATGTACAGTTACAGCGCAGGACTGTGTACATAGGTTTCACAAAAGGCATTTCAGAAAGGCAAGCGTCTGTATCATCTGTATCAGCAGTGGGAACAGCAGCAGATTTGCTGACTCTGTATTTTCAGTGTTCGGTGCAGCCCTGCTGCAGTTATAAACTGTACCCAAAAAGCAAGCCCAAGTATCTTAATAATGCTCTGTCTCTTGTGTGGTATCCCCTCCACAGGCAGAAAAGCCAACTGGAGCAGAGAAGTGATCGCTTACAAGTTCTTCATGAGCGTAACATTGTCCATTGCTGTTGCATCTACAAAAGTTAATTCTGTCAATGCAAATAATAGTTTTAGAAGCAATACCTTAATACAATTCTCCCATTAGTAGGTATCAGGAAAAGTGGAGCAAACCACCGATCAACAGCGATTATAAAAGCAGTGCAGAGGCTCTTTCCTTGAAAAAAACAAATCCTTATGTCAGCAGATCAAATATCTTCAAATGTCTTGACAGATCCAGTCTGCCAACTCAGTTTACTTGTAGTGTCTCTTCTTAATATTGGAGGGGGGAAAAATTCTGGACTGTTTACAGAAGACTTTGCAAGTATAAGCTATTAAAAACTAGAGTGTTTGTTATTGCAAGCCTTCTTCCCCTTTCCCTGTTTGTTGAGGTAGTTGTTTCCGTTGTAACTTTAAGAAGTGGTCCTTCCAGACTGCATTTGCCCTCAATTGCAGACTCAGAACAAAAATGCACAAATGTATTTGTAAGGCCTCTAGGTCATTTCCTGCGAAGGGAAAAAAAAGAAATGTTATACATCAGAGAACAATGAGAAGGTTTAAGAATTTAACTCCTGCAGTGTCTGGTTCATGTTTCTGGGCACACATTGTCAGCAACACCCAAGATCCAAAGGGGAGAGAGCTGCACTGAGTTTAAAAGGCTGTTAGAAGCCAGTGTCATCCTGTTGCTAAACTCAACACTGTTGGATATTTTCTTGTTAATTATTTCATTGTAGGCTGTCAAACTTAAGAGTCTGGCTAATCCCCAGTGCAAGTCTTGCACAGTTAAGAACAGTGAAAGGTTATTAGTGCAGAGCTCAAGGGGAGTTAATCACATTTTCTAATCTCATCCTTTAAAAATAATTTAAAAACTAAATCAATTAAAAATTTTCCTCATGCACCATAATTTATTGCAGAACTCTCACATTCATTTTAATAGCTTACTAAGTCAACAGATCCAGGTCCTTAGTTTTTTATTTAGTACAACAACAGACAAATGTGCCTGATCCTACCTGAGATTAGCTGAGAAATACAACATTCATATCCCATTCCAGTGTGATGGGCAGGCAGCATCTCTCATACACAAGGTGGTATACAAGGCACAACTGCCTAAGAGAACCTGAGTGGTATAAGTAACACTCTCAGCACACATCAAAGTAGGGAGGAAACAAAACTCCTGTACTGCCCTGCTCAAACTGGCACACCCTGGTGCAGCTAGAGAGCCAAGAGCTCCTTGAAGGCATCCACAGGTGAACAGAGCCTGAGCAGTGGGAAAGGGACGAGATGGAGCACGACGTGTTCAATACCAAACACTCATCAGACAGTGTCAGGACAGTATCAGAAGGATACAACTCCTCCCATCAGTTTGCCCAGTCCTAGCACCAGTCACACTTCAGGCCACTCTCTGCCTCTCCTACACACACCCCACTTGATTCTATAAAACAAAGACATCCTTTTCCTTACTGCAGCAATTGCAATGTCAAAGGCACTTGGAAGAATAATCCAGGAACTCTTTCATTTAATAGCAAAATGTTCCTTTAGTTATTATATTTGAGCAATGAAATCTGTAGTAATATTGTCAGAATGGCTGGGGAACAAAGATTTTATTTTCAGTCAAAATTTCTTATTTCTATCTGTCTGAACACATACAATATTCATTCATTCCCATTTTGGCATATATGTAGGATACAAGCATCCCACAGATAAAGAAGACAGCAAGACACAGCAGGACAAAACATCCAGAGCTGGTAGTCTCACTCCCACTAAAACAACAGGACACAAGTTTTTCAGGAAATCATTGCTGCAGATGGTTCTGCTTCAGAGATCTAAAGCAAATATTCTTTCATATTGGCACTTTTTAAAACCTAAAACTCAAAGAAACTCCCATATGCATTTCAGCATCCTTAAAGTACTCCAAGCTGACTACTTACCTCTTTAACTACTTCTCTCAATATTCACACTGCATGTGTCAAATCACACAAACTCATTAAAACCATAATTTTCTAGGAATTCTTGGTGTCACACGCATAGCTGAAAGTAATTTTCTCCTTATTTTACAAGTTATGGCATCTTACAGTGGAGAGCATGATTAAATTGGTTTCCTTGATTGCATATAAATGTAGATGGAACAAGAGAGTTGCTTAATTTAAATGCAACATATAAGTAAATTAGTGATTGTTTTTTCTAAGTAGACATGAAATTTCTCATTGCAGAGGAACTTAAGAGATGATCATTAAAGAAAAAAATAAGAAGGAGGGGTTTTCAAGCTCTAGGGTACTGATTTAGATGAGATTATCAGAGATGCACCTCAGCTCAGTGCTTGTGATTACACACAGAGCCTTTCAGGATCAAACACACGGAACTCATCATTTCGAATGCTCAGATATTTAGCCAATACATAAACCTGCTGCATCCTAAAAGAACATAAATGCAATGAATAGAAAACAATGGTGGCTTCATATTTTCTATAGTTGTAAACAAAAATGAAAAATCAATGTGTTTTACTTCTAGACAATTTTGTAGTCAAACCTGCAGGTACTTACTCAATTCTTCAGCTTTAAAATTTTCTTGTAATAAAACCTACAAAGAAGCTTAAAGATGACAGCTTGTATCTTCAGCTGATATTTATTCAAAGAGAGGAAAGCTGCACGCCTCAACACCAGACATGTGTCTGAATACTATGTCTGAAACTCTATAATGAGCTCTCTGAGATGCTACATACAAAATAAACATTCTTCCTTTTGCATCTTTTCCTGAAAAAGTGAAGCACAGAAGGTTCCCACGCTCTCCCTTCCCCACTGCTTTTGGTGCCTGCACTAAATGTTAGGGCTCCACACTGAACTGCACAGACTTCAGGCCACCTTAGGGGGAAAACAGCAACCAAGGGTTTCCATCTAGTGATACAAGAACAGCATGTTATCACCAAAAATATAAACCTTAAGCTTATACTTAATTTTGTGGAAAACAGAAATACTCTCAGAAACCAAATGAAGGAATTATCAAAAAAGTTACCATAACACACAGAAAGGTATTTTAGTCCTTTCTTTATGGAATCAAAACCAAAACAGTGCTGTTCAGGACTATTAAACACTCTAATAGAACTAATAAATAATAGAAACCCAGCTCCACACTGAACTGCTTGGCAAAAGACTACTGGAAAAGCTCAGCATGCTGATTGCATTCTCACTTCAAGAAGTTAATGCCAAAGTTAAGGAACTGTGATGAGTTTGGACTGTTTGAACTTCCAGAGAATCAGACAGCTGCACAAGATCCTCTAAAAATGGCCACATTTGCATAGAGGACACAGAAATTGCAGGAAAATGAGTGCAAATGCAAATCTGTTCGCTACTTTTTTAAAATGTAGCATCCAAATATTTTTGCTTAAGATAATTCCCAGAAAAATGCTTTTTCCCAACTTCATCAGTCACAAGAGATATGAATAAAGAGGGAAGACGTTCAGACGAGTGGAATTTGGTAACCCATATTTGTTTAGGATCAGCATGAGGAGTCCGATCCCCCATCTGTCCTGTTTGGAATTACCCTGCTAGTAAGAGAAGGCAATTTTTTCCCTGAATCAACACAAGAAATTGACCAATGCTTTAAAAAAGGTTCCAACCTCAACTTCACAAACTGGCAAAAGTTTGCCTTCAATTGGTGTTCTTTATGGATTCTGTTGTCTTTCCAGAGAATATACAATAAAACACAGAAGAGTGAGATAGTCCAAAACACCTGAGCTAATTTTTTGAATGTAACACTTCATGCTATTTTATGCTGGTTTTAATTAGACGAGACACACATTCCAAATATCAGGATGAACTTAACACCGCACCCACCATTTATGTAAAACAAACTAAATCCAATTAATGTTCAAAAAAAAGCTAACTCCAAAAGAGACAAGCCAGAGCAGCCAGATTGCTTACCCAGGAAAAGCCTGAACAAACAAACCCACTGCAAGGCCAACAGGCCAGGAAGCTGCCAGAGCCAAGGGTCTCCTGTCAAAAATACACAGAAGTCTCTCTGACATTAGTGATACAAATGTGGTGCAAATCTAAAAGCCACTCCACGAGGAAAGGTGTCATTCCATCTTCCACAGTTTCCTGCCACTAACGTGTACATCCCATCCATCACCTGGCCGGGCCACCCCATGCCCAAATGTGAATACCTTAAACCAAAGATATTCTAAATGGTCCTCAACACCTGCCCAGCAAACTGGCAGCAGGAGGGCAAGGGAAGCCTGTACACCATTCCCTGAGGACTGCTCAGTGTCCCTCTGTCCCCACCACAGCTGGCTCAGGGCTAAAAGAGTGACCAGGCAACAACAATTCGTGTGTGGGCATCCAGCTGCAAACATCCAGCTGCAAAGCCCGGCTGGGCAGGGCGTGGGGCACAGAGCTGAGCAGCCCAGGGCGTCACCTGCAGCACAGGGCAGGCAGGGACAACATCCAGGGCTTCAGCAGGCAGCACAGAGCCCTGACCAGGGCAGTTTCAGCCCAGCAGTGTGGTTGGACAGCACGGGCATCGCTGAGCCAGGAAAAATGGGAAGGAGCTCCAGAGGTGGGAGCCTGGCAGAGGGTGGCACCAGCGTGCCCAGGTGAGCCCCAGCCAGCCTGCACCCCCAGGGAACAGCCAGGGCTGTGCAGGAGCAACAGGTCCCTCCTGCTCCTCCTCTCACACAGGGCACTAAGCAGAGGGAACAATACAAGTGGACTAAACTGACAGTGGAAACTCCTCCAAGTAAACTTTTCAGGATCCTCATAAATAATCAGGTTTAAAAACCAGTCAGGTATCCCCAACTACTTTTTGGGAGGTATTTTAAGACAGACATCACGTTTTTAACTGGGAGTTGATTAATTTTACACTCTCCCAAACTGAAGATGGATTACATCTACAAAACATATCTATTCAAAAATACTAGAAATTGGAATCTACAGACCAGCGATCCAATATAAAGAACAGTTCTAATTTCAGCAACAAGTCTCAACCTGATTAATTAAATTCTGACTTTGACTACAACTTCTCCACTACTCTCATTAATACACCACATCTATTAATATTAAAATCGCCACAGAAATGGCACCTAATATATTCAATCTACCCACGAAGAGAAAACACATGTGGGGTTTTAAAATTTGTTTCATTTTCAAACACTGTTTTGAGCATAAAACTTTTCAGAATAATACAAGAGCTGAAACTACATTTCAAAAATTAAACTTCTCAGTCAACAAGAAGAGCCACCTTCAAGTAATGCTGACTGGCAGAAAACATGTGTCCACCTCTGACATCAATCAAGTTGTTCTGCACCTGGAATTTCTTACCAACACATCATAAATACTTAAAGCATGCAAATGCTTTTATAGGGGTTGACAAGTATTGATTATCTTCACTCCCAGGGCAAACGAGGCTTAGGGTTTTTCCAGACTCACTCCCACAGCTGGCAGGATGCAGGCACAGGACAGGAGCCCCAGCAGCCCAGGAATGCCAGCAGGGACAGGACTCTCCCCACCCAACCCCGACTGCTTCTGGGCTGGAGCTACAGATCCAGAATGGAAAACCAGCACTGCTTTCCAAGGCTTTCTAATGGGGTGGGCTGCAGCCTCCAGGAGACCCAGGCACCTCCTAGATGGGCTTTCTAGTTTGGGGTTTTGTTGTCATCCAGGTTGTAAAAAATCTCCTATTGGAGAAGGATGGAGGAAAGTCAGAAATACACCATTATACCAAAATCATTTTACTTCTTGTTAGCTCATTGGGATTCCTTTTTGGCTGCTTGCCCAGAACAGTTGGAGGAAACAAAAAACAAACCAAAACAAAAAAGTAGTCAAGTGAATCCCTAGTGAATCCACGAAGCTCCTGTTGGATACATCCTTCTCCCAGGGTGCCCCGTCCCCTCTCTGGGGGCAGATGGGTGCCAGCAGCCACCCTGGAAGTGCCCCCATGTCCTCCCTGCCCCAGCTGGGGACCAGAGCTCCCAGAACACACTCCACAGTGTGGAGTTAGCACAGTTCAACTAGAATCAAATTGAGCACCTCAAATTTCAACAGAGTAATTTATTAATTTGGAACCTGCTCTCAGGTTAGCAGTGAAGCAGTTACCAATGAAAGCACAGAGATTTGTTAAACCAGCAACCCGTTTTTATTAACTCAAAAGACCAGTTTCACTGATGATATATCTACCTAATATTTATGGACAGTCTCTGAATTAATTTATTATGCCTTTGTCTGGAGTTTTCTTCCCTTTAAAATGACACTCCTTAAAGCAACTACAGTAAATTACTTGTGCTGATTTCTGTCTTCTGCATTTGTACTGAAAAATCCTGTTGGGGTGCATTTCTGTCAGGTGCCAAAACGACAAGCAAAGACAAAAATATGTCCATGCCCTGCCCAAAAAATAAAAATAACCACCAATTCTGTCATGAAAACCACTCAGAAACAGAGAGAACTGGAAAAGGCTGAAGAACATCAAATTTGGGGAGTTAGGTAATACTGAGGGTCCTGCCTGCTCAGCTCTACACCACCTCACTTCCAAATCTTAGCCCTTCAGAAAAAAACCCCTACAACCTGTGTAACTACACTCCCTAAAAGATACACATGGAATGTAGCTGTCCCTCAGTCAGATTCAGACTTGCCAGCCCAGTGAACTGGATTTTTCCAAGGCAGATCCTACAGTCCATCAGGAGACTTCTTGCATTTTGTTTGAAGTAAAACACGTAACACTTGAAACAGCACTAACTCCAGTCTCAGCAATAAGATATGAGAGCAAAAGGAAAAGCTGGTGAAAGGAATGTGTTAAATCAGAGCTTCTTTCAGCCTTGTGTGCCTCCACCAATGTCAAAAATAGACACCTGTGTCAGATCAAGATCACTGCTTTGATCCTCCCCAGGCAATAGGTGCTTGTGTTATCTATTCTGAAAGCTGGAGCAGCTTCCCTTTGAAAAGAGAAAGGGGAGCTGGTCCCCCACAAAATAATGCCCATTCTTTTGGGAGAACAGCCTAACAAACCCCTGCACACAGCAAGAGAAACTCCCAGAGGTGACTGTCAGCCAGGGCAGATGCCAGGCTCCATCTCCCATCTCCCAAAAGGGTGCACTCACCACCAGCCACAGGCACACACCTCCAGCAGAGCTGGAAAATGTGCTAGGATGAGGAAAAAGCTCATGGGACCAGACTGAGAACAAGTATAAGCAGCACTAATTTCTGTGAAATTAAAAGAAATTAAAAGAAATTAAAAGAAAAGGCATAGCTCTGCCTCCCAGAACAGCTCACCTGAGAATTCTTTGATCCTACAGGACTGCTCAGGAAGAGACACCTGTGCACATGGACAGTCATCCATGGGAGAAAATAAACTTCCCTTCCAAACAGAGGCAGAAACTGCAGGAAGGGTTTCAACCCAAGGACAGTGAGCTGACAATTTCTAGAAAATCCTGAGATTAAGTTAACATGTTCCTGTAAATGATCTTTTTAGGCCACAGATTTCACTTCCTGCTGAAGGGAAGTCAGGAAGGAAAGGCTGAGCTAGAGAAATATTCAATTAAGCATATGTTGAACAGGAATATTACTTGGTCAAGCTTATGCACATTGGTCCAGTTATGGCCACCTGAGACAATTCCCAAGTCTGTCTTTGCACCCCCACCCAGCACATCACATCCACGCTCGAAGTCCTTCAAAGCAGAAGCCACCCACATGGCAACTCCTCTTCAGGCTGTCACTCCTGATTACTGTAGTCAAAAGTATAAACAGAGTCTAGGATGGTGTTTTCTTTTTAAAACTTAGCTGGAAAAACAAGCATTAAGAAAACAAATTTAATTGTTTCTCAGTTGTGTACTGAAAACTCCAAAAATCACCATTTCCCAAGTTTATGCAGAAAATCAGCTTTTATATGGGGGGGGGGGGTGAACACAATAAAACAAAACCCAAACAAAAGCCCAACACTAAACCATCCTACAATCACATCAGGTTACAGCAGACATCTTAAACCTCTGGGCTCACTTCAGTAATGAACTCAAGCACATGTTTAGTTACAGGTCCAGTCAGTGGTGTCTCCCACACAGTCAGGTAAGAGTTAAACTCCTTGCTACATTACCAATTGCAGCTTTCCAGCATAAGCAAATGTCATTTTATTTTCAGTAACTAGGAAGAGAGGTTTTCAATACACATTTTAAGGTCCATGCAAAAAATTTCTACTGAAATTTGTTAAAGAGGTTTAGGAAATCACTTTGAAGAGCTTAGTTACTGCTGAGTCAGTGCAGATCAAGAAACCAGGCAGAAGGCTCCACATAGAGCTTTATTCTCATCAGTTTAAAAGGGTTTGTCCACGGACTGATATACTGCAGAAAAAGCTTCCACACTCAGAAAAATGTGAGTAATTCCCACTCTTTGACCAAGTACATAGCGAAATAAATGAAAAGACATTCTTCAACACATCTTCCTTCAACAGTTAGGTTCTTCTGAGGAAGCTTTCATTGTCCTGAACAAATTACACCTTAAAAAAGACTTGGAAAGACAAGTGGGAATAAGAACCCAGGTCAATACTACACTATTCAGGCATGACATACTGCATGCTCTAACACATTATATAACTATACAGGACTAAGGGACTAAATACACTAGATTAATTAGGGATAAATTTATCAGCTCATACACAGAAAAAGAATCTGAACCTCACACACAAAATGATGGGGTCTGGTCTGATCATTACCATTGAGGAAGGTGATCTCAGTGCTACAACTGACTGGTTTTGCTAAACATCAGCCTGATGCTGAATGGCATCAGAGTCAGAAGAACAGTTCTGGAAGGGAACAGGCATGTTGGAAAAGCCAGACACATACTTATGCCACTGCATAAATCCATGGTTTAGCCACACTTCAAATGTAGTGTGCAGTTCTGGTCTCTTATCACCCTCCCTGCCAGAGGGGCTCGCTTGGGTTACTGAACAGTCTGACCACAGGCTCAGGAAATCCCAGATGCAGCGAGCTGAGAATGGTTTTAAATCAGTGTTGCTCACAAATTCACCCTGCTCTTGCCTTTCCCTAGATATCCATTTCTAACCTTCCAGGGACAAAGGAGGTTGAGGTGGATCCCTTCTGGTGCCCGAACTGTTTTTACTTTGCCACTCTGTCCACCCCCAGCAACCACCGAAGGCAGCGGAGCAGTGCCGATGACAGAAGTGCCACAAGGACACACTGTTTACAACTCCTCTGCAAACAGGAACATTTCCTCATCCCAGCTCAGCTGTTCCCTCTCAGACTTGCAGCCCTTCTGCTGCTCCTGCAAACACAGACACCACATTTCAGAAATGCCCCAGGACTTGCGCTTCCCAGCACACACGCGTTTGAATTTTCCTACTGAAATAAATAGCCTGAAGCCAAACTGTTTTAAGAGTTTGTGATGCTATATAACTTTTAAAAAGCCAGACTCAGTAACTTCAGTAGGCATGTTAATTATTTCAGTAGTGTGAGATAAAAGTAGTATTTCAAGGCAGAGAAAATTATAGATCATCTACACATTTAAAGCTCTTCTACGAAGAAGGAAGTTCTGAGTACTAGAAACACGAGACAGATTATATACAGCAAATCCTGTAAAGCCTGTGACATTTTTTGCTTGTTTGCAGCAAGGATGATGAAAGCTTTCAAAACATTTAGAGTAACTCAACACCAACAATCTTTCCTTACCCAAATTACTATGCTGCTTCTGAATTCTCAACACTTGCCACAGAATTCATCTACAACATTCTTGATACCAGACTACATCAAAACAATGAAAAAACCCTGCAAATGCATTTTCTTAGCTATATTAAATATCCTAATCCTAACCCCCTTGTATAAATGAAGTGGCATACTAGCATGTATTTCCACATGGAACCTATTCTCTTTTTCATTTAATAACTATTACCATAAACACTCCTTTGTGATAGAAATTAAACCCTAATCCAATATTTACTAATATTTGTTCTCTTCAGTACAGAGTAGGAACTTTATCTTAATGCTCTCCCAACTCATTCATTGAAAGTCTCCTACTTGAGAAGTATTAATGATATTAATATTAATAGTATTAATGAAGTGATATTAATTTCATTTCCAAAAATAAGAAACAGGAGTCCATATCAGAAAAACTGACATCAGCATATCCCCTCAGTGCCATGGGACAGTTGCACACACAGGGTTTTGCTGTCTGTGCACAGAGATTCTGTCTCCACAGCACAGCTCCTGTCCTAGGAACAGCCCTTCCAAATGTTTTATGGGCTCACTGTATTTGAGCAGCAGTAAATTCATCGCTGAACAGCTGGAGTTTTGCCCAGGAAAACAAACTATATTCTACACTGAAGAGAGAGACACGATGATTACGCCTTTCATATCCCTCTCATGCTGAAAATTATGGAATTACCAGAAAACTGTAATCATGAAAATGTTAAACTAAGGAGAAAGTATTTTTACAGCAAATGAACATAATTATGTTTACCATATTTGGGCCCAAAGCTGGCTGGCAATTCAGTCTGTATATAGACAGCAGTATCTGATTCACTGTCACAGGATATGAATAAACCAGAGCAATCCAGTGTGAATTACAGTCTCCCTCCCCATAACAAAACCAAACATTAGTGTGTACATAATACTATAAAAACATAATACTACTGTAAATAGCAATTCCATAAATAGTAGTAGCTAGAGTAGTTTTCACTTTAATCCTAAAAATCATTCTTGAACTAGACCTCTGTAACAGCAGACTTTCGGAACTGTCAAAATGCTTTATTTCTAACAAATCTATGGTTTGTAATATATTATCGTATGTAGAACTAATCTCTGTAGCTGATGAAGGAACAGTGCTGACAAGTAATTTGAGATCATAGCAAAGTAGAAGCAGTAGCATGCATACTTCATAACCTTTCCTCATTTTTTCTGATCAAAAAAGCTGCTTGTGTGTCCTGGGCACAGAATTCACCTCCTCATTAAGGCCAGAATTTTTAAAGCTTAATTAAATATAGATGAGATTTTTAAAATAGCCCTAACTCATCTTGCATAGCTGGGGCCAAAACAGGAGTAGTTATAAGATCAAATATAGCACCCTTCCAGTTTATAAATCTCTAATACAAATTCAAAGGGAAAGACAGAGCCCCAATGTGCCACCTGCAACATTTCCCCCTTCAAGACCACCCCAAGCTTAGTGCTTATCTAGCTGTTCAGCCTGCTTTACACAGCAGACAACTGAAAAAATCCTTCCCTGAGTTGCTCAACCTTCTGCAAGTGCTGCCAACAGCTGGTTCAGGCACAAACCCTGGGCCAGAGGGATCCTCCTCCTCCTGCCCTGTCCCAGCCAAGGCCACAGCAGCAGCAGCTCCCAGTGCTGAGACTCCAGATTCCAGTGCCCTCCATTAGCTGCTCCAGTAATCCCACCTGCTATTTCAGTCCACACAATAATTTGTTGCCTTTCATCCACACAACGTAAATGCCAAAATAAGCCACGGGTCAACATCAGAAAGCTGCACGCTGAGGAAGTCTGCAGCAACCTTGGTCTCCTCCATCCACTCCTTACACAGAGAAAGCTGCAAGGAATTTCTGTCTTCAAAAGCAATTAGTTACCTAGAGTTTACATTTTATATGCTTTTCCTATGAAAACTAGCTTGATTAAAGTTACTTTCCTTTCGTTAAGAAAAGCAAGTATTTTAATATTTTAACAATTCTTTTGCTGCTTCTTTTAAAACAGAGTTAACATTCTTTAAAACGAAGTTAATTTCTTTCAACACAAATAAATTTACACATTTGGAAAATAAATCTGGTGTAGATGCTACCAAGGAGTATAAATAACTTCTCCCAAGAGCTCTTTGCTAACAAATGCATACACGGAATTCTGCCGGCGCTCTCCTCCCTCCCGGCTCTAAGCTCTGCATTAACTCTACAGCAGGGAAAGGCACACAGCAGTCAGACTGATGTGCACAGAAATCCTGATGGAATGGGATTTTTGCCCTTTAAAAAAATTGCCTTGTTCTTAGGTTGAAAATTAGTCACCAAAGAGCTCTCAAATATTTCCCAATAAAATCCATCAGTAGTTAAATCATTATCAATCCTAATCTACAACATATAAAACGCAGTCACACCACTTTACCATGCCCTAAAATTAAAAGTACTGGTAGTTTTATATAAACAACTAAGTCCTCAATCATGGGCATGATTTGTCACCAGGTTATGTGCCAAATATTTCTGCACTGGGTTGTGCAAGAACTCTTTTGTGCAGCAGAGGATACAATGGGATGTTTATGCTGGTATAATGCATTTTGAAAGAGAAACAAATGTAATGTTTTAATCCGTAAAACAAATTAACACAATGGGATTGATCTATTCAGTAGAAATACGACATCCAGAGGCAAACCTGGAGATTTAAATTTAGATTATTTTTTAGATCTTTCTGAAACCTCAGGTGTGTTCCCCCTGAAGCACCAGGTCCCAACAGCGGCACACACCCAAGTGGAAGATCCCAAGGCCACACCTAACCAAATATATGCTAGAGCATCTCTCCATACTCCTTAAAAGAGCTGGATTTTGTTCACAAACTAAGAGAGAAACATTTAAAATTTTAAGTGGCATCTTCTGATGTGTCAATTATACTTAAAATTTATTAGCAACATGAAAAACTAAGCTTCAATTAAATTATATTTAGGTGACTTGAGCCATGCTGAAACTCCTTCCCAGCAGCTTCTATTGACAAAGGGCTTTTCTGCTGTACTACCAGTGACACAGTAAAGTTCTACCAGCCACGAGACATTGCAAAGATGCCAAATACATTTAAGCAATGTCTCAATACCAGCTGATGCATCTACCACGGGTTTGGCCAGGCACCTTCCAAACACATTTCCCCAGTATCAGGTTTAGAGAAAGTGACCTTTTCAGCACCAGGACTGTCTGTGCTGGCGCCAGGACCCCCCCTCTGGTACCAAGCACTGCCCATGACTAATCTGGCACCAGCAAGGAGAAGGCTACAATGCACAACACTCAGCAGCAGGGCAATTCCTCAGCCTGGCAATCCCTATTGTGTGTATTACTACAAACTCCCCCAGGCACCATTTTTAGCCACTGCTGGATTTCCTCCCTTCTCCCATCCCCCAGCCAGGCTCTAAACCTTGAAGTAACCTTGTTCTGTTCCCCCCCCAGAGACAGCTCCATGCCTGAAACATAACCTCTAATCTTATTTTCTATTTCTAGCATACAATTCCCGACCCTTATCCCAATTTTTTAAATTAAATATCCTCTACATTGCACACTCTGCTTCCGACAGTCAGGACAGTGCATGGAGTATGTCAGAATTTATAGCCATATGTTTCTTGTTGAGGACAATTTAACACTGCTTTTAAGAGCATTAGAAACAATGTATTTATACAATATAGGTTTAAAGCTTTCTCTGGAAAAGATATTAAATACTACTGTCAGTACTCCACTGCAAAGAAACAGCTTAATTTGTTGGAAGGTTTATCTAAAGACCTTAAAATACAACAGATCTGCACTTCAGGGCAGTTTGCAATGCAGAGCATTAACTTCCTGCAATTATTCATACTTGAGAGACTCTCTATGGACATTAAGCTAAAGTCTTACAAATTACAGGGGTTTGTTACAAAATCTCATCGGACACCATCTATTTATGAGAACTTTGCTTAAACTTGCTTGGGTTTTTGCAATGACAAAATATGTCATTTGTTTGCCATTGATTCTGTAATGTTTGTTAAACAAAGCCAATTAAAAGTGCCCTGGGACCAGACACCCATCTAGGCCACAGTGAGAGTGGTCAAGATCTCCACTTTTAATTAATGACCACTATCCATAACCCTCTTTCCTATTTTTACCAATTATACCCGCTCTGTGCAGTTGCTAGGGCAAATGTTTTTCCATGAACAAATTCTCCCACAAAAACACTTTGATACAGAACAGCTCCCAGAGGAATGAGAAAGGTTCTTCTGTCTCCGAAGTGCTGAAAAACAAGAAGTTTCCAGGACGCATCCCAAGGCTGGAGGTTGCAGCCCGGCATGGCCAGGCCCTTCTGGAGCTGCCAAGAGGTACAAGCACGTCTGGGTTTGCACCAGCCACTCTGAGCATGCCTCTGCCTACCCCAAAATGAGGATTTCAGCCCCAGAAAGCACCCCAGGAGCAAGGGGCAGCTGGGCACTGCTGAGCCAGGGCTGTGCTCACCCTGCACAACCTGCTCCCTGCCCATTAGGGACCATCCTCACTGAAACTGAGGGGGAAAAGGGAATTCCCATGGACCCACACCCCAAACTACCTGCAACACACCAAGACAGAAGCAAGTCTTTCAGAACAAGGCCAACTATACTGAGATGACTTGATTAATCAGAGAATTAGCCAACCTAGGATGCAAACAGCAAATTGCCACTAGTACTTCAAAAAATTACTTTCCAAATTATATTTCAGACATAATCAGTTACGGGACAACTTGACCACAGAAGCAGAGTTAAGAAAAAGGAATAATCCTTGAACCATAACATTAGGTGTTATGACACAGTATGCTAATTTTTTTACATAAAATACCTTATCAATGTGCTTGACAATCAATATGGGCTGTTTCACACCATTTTGCACAGGCAGTTCTAGTAAATACCATCAGTTTGTTCTACTTCTCTCTCCCACTCCTTCTGCTTCCATCCTATTCTCAGCAGGGCATAATTTCAATTTCTTACCAGCTCCACACAAATTGAACAGTGTAAGTGGGAGGACTGCCTCCAGCAACTAAGAATAGAAGTAGTTAAGTGAACACATACCAGACTAGAGAAAATCAAGTGTGAGAAGGTAGTAGAGCTGGATTTTGGAATGGACTGAAAAACAACAGAGAAATTGTGAAGCAAAGAGTCACCTCATTAACATATTTATCCACCACTGGGTATCATAAAACAGAAGTTATCAATGACAGGAGCAGCACACCCAGGAGTAGCCCATGAGATTCATTCCTAGGTGGCTCCCGGGGGACAAAAATTCCTTCTTTCCTTTTTTTAAAAAAATAGATAAAATTACACTGTCAACATAAAGAAATTCAAGTCAGGACTGCCTCATCCCTCAGCAAAAACATGATCTTATAAACCCATATTTTGAATGGTAACTTCACTCAGTCTTAAGGGTCAGCATTTGAAAACTTCTCTACCACACCTCAAAATGAGGACTCAAAGCATCTTAAAAAACCTCACTGAGATTCTCATGTCAATGAATGACAGCCACAAAAATTTATCATGCCACTAGGAAAATATGTGAAAATATGTTTTCAAAAGGATACTGTTAGTCAAATGGAAAAAGAGTATCACAACAGCACTGTCCAAAAACCCAGCTATTTCAAAATACTGAATTAATTAAGCATTCTATGGACACCAGAGTAATAAAATGCTTCATTTAAAGAACTAATATAATATTGCTTGTCAATGTAAATATAAGTTAATTTTCCCATAGTCTCTGCCTTTACTATGACAGGTACTGATGCAATTCTAAGTCTTCATTGAGGACTGCAGTAGAGTCTTTAATTTTTCAGCCCTGTTTCCACTCCCATCTTTCACAAACTTGTGGGGACACAGCATAGGTGGTTTTAGTTATGCTAAGAATATTCTTCAGTAGTCATAAAGAACGAAACCCAAGTCGTAACAGAGTGAATTTTAAAATCATTACTTCCTAGGGAAAGGGCTCCTGGATCACAGTCAGTGATGCAGGCTGGAGCTGCATGCTGAACTACGCCTCCATTTCTAGTAAAGCATGCAATGCACATTCAACTAAGTCAAAACAACCCTTCCAACACACAATCATTTAGAGGAAACATTCAAATTACTAATGAGCACATGAAAAGCTTTGAAGCCCACTGAAAATTCAGCAATTTCTTTTTTAAATTCTGAAAGAAAACCTGAGAACTATTCTTTGAAAAATCAGCCTTTCGCTTGGAGCACTGGAGCATCACCAGGTAAGCCAGCAGGTGCTGGCAGCAGTGCTCTTATCACTGCTGTCCATGCTGGAGCACGGTGAAATAGACACTGAGCACCCAGTGCCTGATGGTTTTCTTTGATATTTAACAGCAGTCATTAAACTAATGTTTCAAAATTAATTTAACAACTCCATTTAAACTAGTAAGTATGATCTACAAGGATACCAAAGTGATCTAGCAAACGCTGAATTAGCCACTGCGTCTTGTGACTCTGCGACCTGCCACTAACTCCTGGCACACCTGGCTGAGCTCACACAGCTTCCCTGCCAGGGAGCCTGCTGGGAGGACACTGCAGATCCACCCCCTCAAGAACTACAGCAGGAATGTTCTGTCTGAACACAGATCTCAGCTACAACCTTCCCACACACTCACTGCTTCCAAGTCCCTCCAGCTCCAGTGGAACCATCACACAGCAGTTATGGCTCAGCCAGGCTCATTTTGGACAAAACACAATGTCTACGCTCTTCCATAAGCAATATTATGGAAACAACAACTTCTACAATGGCTGTGGAGAAGGTAAGTGAAATTATTATTCAGGAAAAATTTTCTCCTTGCATCTGCTTTGAGATAAGCAGCACAGTAAGAGAGCCCAGGGAACAATGAAGTGGTTGGGAAGAACCCTGCTGCTAGATCTTGACATCTAAGGCCTGAACTTCCACTGCAGTTCTTTATTATGTTCTCTATTTAATGGTAATTTTCCTTCTTCCACATTTTTCCCCATTAGGCAGGCTCTGACAAAAACCTGAACTTGTGTGTCCTGTGCCCCTGAATTACTGATGGTAGCAGAAAGTGCCAATGGCTACAGCACAACCAAACAAAGCAGCAAATGCTTCTGCAGGAGGATTTCCACCCACTGCTGTCTCCCACAGTGCAAGGTGGGAAAAAGTAGGAAGCTGTGTTCCTATTCTACCAATACTCCTTCCTTCTACAGCTCTGTAAGGATTTTGTTCTGCTTTTAGAATTCTGTTAGGCAATTACAATACCTATATTCTACATAAGTCCACAGTATGTATCTGTAAAAACATCTCAGGGAACACTATAAAGCATAAACACAGGGATGCCACATTTATTTTCTGCATTTCTATTTATAACATGAAATTTGGAGTTTCCTGCAAATTTTGAACACTAAAAACATATCCTGTTTCCTTGCTTCCATTCAACAACACTGGTCTATTTGCAATTGTGATTAACTCCAGCCAGCTTAAACCCCACATTATTGGACAAGCATCCTTACTACACACTGAGGTATTTATAGATTTGGTTTTATCCACAGCAATAGAAAATATGGATTTCCTTCATGTACCTAACGGTGCCTGTTACGTGCACACTGCATGTTCTGCCCACTGAGGGAGTCAAATTTCAATGAGACATTTTCTCCAAATTTCAAGTCTAGAAATAAATGAAAGAATTACCTTCCTTCAAAGCATCCAGTAACACTCTGCAGCTGGAGCAGGCCATACCACTTTGTGCATTTATTTTATTAGGAACAATGTGTTCTAAAGACAGAACTGGGACTAACCACAATCAGAGTATTATTAGATACACCAAGGGGTTTTATCCTCTGCTACCACTTGTGCATTTACATGAAGCAAGGAGAGTTTAAGCAGTGCTTTAGCTGCCCCAGGGACATTAACTCGCACCAAACTGAGTAACAATAACAGGAAATCTTTTGCATTTTCAGCACGGCAGATTCCTCTCCCCATCTTTCAGCTCACATTCCAATCCTCACTATGTAACACATACAATCAGGAGAGTTTTATGTGGCAATTAAAGCTTAAGGCAGGAGAAAAAAGGTGAAACGAAAAGTAAGAACAAAAATGAGCACAGGGGGAAAGGAGAGTGACTGGGTTCAGCAGTATAAGAAAATGAGATGACTCTGTGCCTAGCAATGAAACTGATGGGTTTTTTACAGCATATCAATATAACAATATTCAAAATTCAGACAAAACCATATTTTAGGGCTCTCAAATGCTATTAGTGAGGCATCCTGCTGCTTTCTGAGTTGCTGCATGCCTATCAGCAAATCACTTTAAACAGCAGAGTCACTTGTAAAATGGAACCTTAGCTCCTCTTACAGCTAATGTTTTATTCTGTCTGAAACAAAATTATTCCATGGACTGCTTTTCATATTTTTCAGGTGATTATGCTGGCATTTCTTTGCCTCTGAAGTTGAAACACACACTCTGTTTAGGGGTCATTTCTTTGTCCACACTTTGGCCACAACAATGGATTTTTATTAGTCAGAACCGACACTTATTTACTACCAATAAAAACAATTTCAATGTTAAATTAAGCAACATCTACTAGTAAGCACCTGGAAGATAACTACTCAAGAAAAAGCATCAATGAAAATATCCTGTGGCATGGAGGTTTTTACCATATACTAGTGTTGTAAATACCTGACTTCTCCTGAATTCACAAAATGTTTTGGGTTAGAAGAACCTTAAAGCCCATCTCATCTCACCCCTGCCATGGGTATGGGCACCCTCCACTATCCCAATTATCCTTGGTAATTCCAAGGGCCCATCCAACCCAGCCTTGGACATTTCCAGAAATGGGGCAGCCACAGCTTCTCAGCCAGGGCCTCACCACCCCCACAGGGCATAATTCCCTCCTAATATTTAATCTAAATCTACTCTCCCTCAGCAAAGGCCATTCTCCCTTGTCATATCACTACATGCTTTTGTGAAAAGTGACATATTTAAGCTTGTTATTCATAAAGGAAAGGGGTTTTTACCTAACATTTGTAATTCTAAAAGATTACATTGAATAGTCTCAATTACTTATTGAGTTCATAACTATGACCAGTTGCTTTGCTATGCTTCTTACTATACTCTTCTCATATTTAACAAAACCCAACACTTTGAACAAAGACAAGAATACAAACAAAAAAAGAAGAGGCATTGCAGTGTAAGTGGAAGTAAGCCACAAGTACCTGCCGCACAACCTTCAGCTCACCACCAGTCCAGGATGAGGCAGTATCTTCCATAAGGAAGAATATGAAGCAGCAGTTTTAGGAAAAAAAATCATTTCACCAGTGAAACAAAAACCAATTCTTTCCTTTACATCAACTACAAAACATCACTTTTGAAGTATTAGTCCTTTAAATGCTGGTTCTTACCAAAGAGGTACACAACATCTGACCTGCTGTGCTGGAATACCCAGCAAAGACAAAGGCATCTCACACCTGAGGACACACTCTGATACATCTAAGTCAATCTGTCAAGTGTTTCCCTCCTCTGAGAGTTATTCTACAGCTGCAATTACCATTCCCTGCTTTTTTTCAGAATATATGAAGTGGGTCCTCTAAGATCACAAGGTTTGGACTGTTTCAGACAGAAAGCCACCATCCTTTGGCCAAAACACTACCTGCCTGTGACACTGTAAGGCCAGGGAAAGCCACTGAACTACAGCACTTAGGTCAATGGTGTGATGTAAAAGAAGAAAATAAAAAAAAACCTTCAACGCAAATCCTTAGCAACAGCTAAATAAAGGATTTTAAGTCCACTAAGGCAACAGTGCTTTGAGGCATGATGAGGTTTTTCACATGCTACTGAGCACAATAATCAATATTCACATACAGCTACTTGCAATTTTGCCTGAAGTCTACTGTTCCAAATTATACCAGTTTAACTTTGCTCACATTAGAATTCATTTTAGAGAAAAAATATTTTGCATAGACGCAATATGCAAGATGCCCTGCATTCCTATTATAACTTATTCTTCACCACACTGAACATCTGAACAAAAACACAGCACACCTTCCTGGGACCACTTGTGATTATGAAGACTGGATCATTTACAAAGCTTTAAGTCAAAAGGAAAAGGAGCATCATTATGTAGTGTAGAAAATTCAGTAAACTATACTTAGCCTTGTTTTTCTAGGTCTTTCATTTCACGTGCAGTGAAATACAATCAACATAGCATAGAGAACTCATGCTCCAGACTAGAATATATCAAACAGCATATGCAAAGAAGACAGAATATATTACCTCCCTGAAACTACCAGAATTTTTGGAAACTGCTTAATCTGTCCTACAACAATTACAGAACAAAATACAAATATAAATTTTATCAGAAAGCAACCGACTGAAATATGGTATTCTCTCCTGTTTCAGAACACAACTTAAAATACCAGTAACAACATACAACATCACACAGAGAAAAGCACCCACTGGCTGCAATGTGAAGCTGAAAAAAAGCCCATAAAAATGTGAATGTCTCAGAAAAAAAAGAACAAATGACAACATTAAGTCAAACGTCAGTCATATAAAACCAGCAGCAGTCTTCTTCATCTCTAACACTGCACAAAGATAAGGGCCATGAAGGCTGAAACACAAGAGAAGGCAATCTAGACAGACATTTCCATCAATAATCCCCCAAAGTGCAAGGGAATCATGAATAAGAGGGTAAGGATAGAGGAACTTGGAGAACAGCAACATGCCAACCTACAGAAATGTTCTCAGAATCTGACTTGAGAAGCTTAGTTTAAAAAATCACTGCAAATTATCACAAGCCCCCCCCCAATCAATGTACTGCACAAGCAACCAACTGTGCAGCTGCTTAAGAACAAACTAAACTTTACAGCCAGAGATGCTCCTCAGCACAGCCCTCTGCTACCCTGAGCCATTCAATCCCACACAGTGCTCACCCAACACACCTGGCCAAAGAACATCCTTCAGAAATGTGCCCAAACACACAGCAACCACCTGGCACCTCCTGGCAGCTGGGTGACAGCTCCTGTGATCTGACAGGGACCTGATGCTCACTGAAATATGGAAAAGCAGGGCACACACAGAAGAGCTCTCATCTTCTAACCCGTGTTCAGCAGAAGCACAAGTACAGTGCAAACTGATCTGTCTGCAGTTATTCATCTGTCTGACTGTATCAGACAATCCCAGTCAAACCTCCTACAACCCAACCATTCCAGAAACTAAGATTGGGGGCAAAAAACCAAACAAGGTCTTTTCCTGCTGCATCTTCAAAGGAAGAAAATGCACTCTGCCCAAAAAACATTTCCCTAAATCTTGTGTGTCAACTACAAATTTAATCTATCATACCAATTCACCACCACAAAAATGTAACATTCCTATACAAAAACAAAAAAATGTATCATTAGTGGTTTTCAACAGATTTCATATCCAGAAACATCTGCAGAGCAACGGATTCACTTAACCAGCCAAGGAACTTTTCTAACCACTAAAGCAAGCAACAGATTTACTTCAAAATAGCACAGGTCAGATGTACCACTTTTCCACATGGAAAAAGCTCTAAGTGCACTTGACCAGAGACTGCCAAACCAGACCATACACTGTCCCACAACCCAGCATTTGGTCTTAAAACTGAAACAGTCTTTCATGTGAAAGACAGCATTTAAATCAGCATTGATAACCTGGATCTGTAGAATATCTTTGCTAAGAAGAAGGTATGAACAGGCCTGTGTAAACTCATAGCCAAATTTTATATAAAATTTGCTAATTATCAAGTTATTTTGTAATACCTGCCTAAAACTTTACAAGGTTTGCTCCTCTTTGGGCCTGGAATGAGGTCAAAGTCCTGAATTCAACATCAAAATCTGTTGCCCTGGAAATTATTGCAATGTTTACACAAAGAAGTTTATTATGACATCTAATAGGATTACTTAAAAAAAAATGTTTTCATTCTCCTTCTGAAAGCAATACAAGACAGACAGAAAGACTCCTTTGAGTAAGGACTTCTCCAACATTTTAATACAGAACCAAGCATGTTCCCAAAAGCAGAATGTTCCTATAACATGCTCTGTTTTTCAGGGTTTGGTTCTAATAACTGACATTTCCTTCCAGGACTCCATAGAATTTTCATAAGCATGAAACAAAAATAAGCCACAGAATTAGAAATTCACATACACTTGCATTACTATACATACACTTCAGCAACTTCTCTAAAAACAGCCAAAACAAGAGTAAAACTACCAAAGCATTAACCTTGTTTCTATCAGAAGATGTGCATCTATTCACACTGGGAAGGACAATTTATTTGCACTAGGAGCACACCCAGTTTGCTCTCTGTATGTAAGGAATGTCCAAGCACCCACTCACATCTCTGCTCTCCTGCAAACAGCAGTCTTGGTTTCATCTGCACCACTCACAACTGAACTCAGTAAAATGAAGTTCTGATCATTACCAAGTTTTTTCATTCTCTTTTGTTTATTTATTACATTAAAAGTTTTAGTTTTTTTTCTAAAGAATACATGCATATTTAGTAGAAGATCTATTTTTCATCATCATATTAAAGTTTTTGATTCCATCACTTGCTTGCAAATGCTCATCTCAGCAAAAAGGGTTGATCTTATTGCCTCATTATTTAAATATTTGCAAGTTGTGTTGCTCAGCTGAAAAACCACAAATACCTAACTACATATTTGGTAAGAGGCTAAATAAAGTTTATTCTGCAGCTCAGAAACGTGCACTGATGAAGCAGGATTCTGGAACAATGTCTTTGCATGGTTTTAGTTAATGCCATTCCACACCACCTAGCCTCAACTCCTGCTTGGACCAAGAACTGCAGAACTCAACACAAGCAGTATTGCTACTCTCCCCTCCCACCAAGTACCTTCTCTGCTCAGGATCTTTCCATCTTTTACAAACACAGGGGCCTCTAACAAATTATGAACACCTGTACTCATTTTTACCTGCATTAGAAAAATATGGCTTCTTCTCAGCATTTGCAGATTACAAAATCATCCTACACTGAAGTTCCCCTGAAGAACATACAAAACTGGAAGAATAGCATTTTTAGGTACCCTCTTCCTCCTTGTATTCTTCCTCCTTCCACATAATACAATGCCATCTGGTGCAAGACTTGCAAAGGGTATTCTGAGAAACATTTTGAAATACTCACCAGAAAGAGGTTACGTTCCTCAAATCTCCTGGAGTCTGGCACAGAATTACATTCACCCACTGTGATCCTTCCCCTGTGATTCCCCAGTCTTTCACTGCAGCTGTGAGGATGAAGACACCAGAAGAGTCTTTCAAGAGGAGGAGTGTTTCTGTGCGTGTGTCCTTCCTAGGCACTACAGCTCTCTCTGCTTTTCAGCAGTTTTGTTAGATGATCATATAAAAAGAATATCTGGCTTCTTCAGGATGAGACTGCCAGCTTCAAATATTTTTAAGGGACTTTAAAAAATATTACCATGTACTTGGGAAAAGATCTCCAGATTTTCCTGGAATGTGAGCTGCAGACATTCAGGTGCTTTATCTTTCTCCAGGGAAGTCCTTGTGCTTGGACTCAAAGTGTTCCCAGGTACACAGCCAACTTCTGTAATATGTACAGAAGAGCAGGAAGTTCAACTTTCATTAAAATACCTAGGAAAGTTGCCCTGAATATCCTGGTATGAGACAAATCTTGTGGACACACTTCAAAGAACCTAATTTTACCCCAGTAAATCCAGAGGAATTCCCAACATCATCCAGAAACTCACAAACATACTAGTTATGACAGTCAGGTAATCTACTTGGGAAACTAAAAACACTCAGTTACTGACGGGATTAGAGATAAATTTCACTAGTAGACAGCCCTCACATGAATTAATCACATTAGAGATGCCTGTGGAGAAACGGAAAAAAGGTCCATCATAGTCTCTTCTTCCTGCTCTTCTCCTACCCTCTCCTCTACAACTCTGCTTTAGAGTTCCCCATATGTGTTAAAGTAAAGCATTAAAGAAACTAAGTTCAATATTATGATTTCTGTCAAGGGAAACAAACTTTCTCTTACATTCAGAAGCTGTTTAGGTTGAGGAGATTTATTCTGTTCCCAGATTGCAGAGTACACGACACAGAGACCAAGGAATCTTCTATAAGTGGACAGTACCATTTAAATGTCAACTTTGAGTGCACAACTAAACAAGAGTCACAACTAAAACACTGCTATTAAACAGCCAGTTGACATGTTCCTTTACAGCATTCTAACCAGCACATAGGTAGTGTCAGGAAGGAACAAAAATAGAATAGCTCAACAGGAGGAGTGACTGACAGGGTGGTGGAAGAATTTTCCTGTTGAAATTTTCCAAAGAATCTATCTTTTGCAATGCTGTTGTACAGAAATGCTTATCAGGAAATGGTAATGCCTAACAAGTACCCTAGTGTAATATGACTCAATAAACCAAAACAAAGTCCCATTGACCCCAAACCCCCAACTACTTGAAAAAGTAGAAAACTTGCTGGGAAAGTCAGCAACAGAAGATCACGAAGAAGGAACAATGGAAATCTAGCTGGCCTAAACAAGAAAAGACTCATCATATATTTCATAATTTTCTCTCATCAGGGAGAAAATGTGACTAAAAACAGGAATTGGTCACAACTTAGGGACACATTGTGAAGACGTTTCCTAAGGCATTATTTTGTCAATATGACCCTAACAGTAAAACATTAGGCAGTTACTCTACAGAAAAATTTTAAGTTTTTTGTTGGCTTTTTAGCCAATACAGCAAAAATTCTATCTGCCAGTGCTATCATGTTCTCCTATGAGGGCTTTCCTTAGAAGGAAGAATATTTATTTCCTTAGTGAAAATGGTTCTTCAAAGCCAAGTCCTAGAATATCACACTTCCAACTTGAGTTGGATAAGCTGCCGTATGTTATCACCAGACTGAAGCCAATTTGCCATCGATGGAATGCAGTATCACAGCTGGGAAAATGCCTGACGTGCTGCACAGCCTCTCAAAGATGCCTCAAAAGCTCACAGAGCCTCAGCTACTCCCAACCCCAGACCCACCCATACACTCACAGACAACCCAGGACTCCCCCAGCTGCACCCAGAGTCCTTTGGATTCCCTTTTTCAGCCCTTTTCTGTCATTCTTCAAAGCTTGACCAACATTCCTAAACCTTCTATTCTGCCTTTTCTCACATACACTCACTCCCTTTTCTTTTACTCCAAAGCACTCCAGCCTGAATCCGTGGAAGTTGGTTTGCCTCGTGCAAAGCTTGTGACCTTAACAGAATCACACAGATCAGTTCCCAAAATTTATCTTGGGTAACCAACATACTAATTCATTAATTACAGCAGGGTAAGACAAGATTGACATTCCAAGACCACAGTTATTAGAGCTCTTCAAAGCAAAACACACCTCATTACCACCAAAATTATAATTTTGAAGTTCCATTTTAAAATTATTTTTTTCTCTCCTTGTTTTAATCACCATTTTGACAAAATTCAAGGACTGGACTAAACCAGTTTATCGCAGAACACCTCAAGACTGGAATCCCATCAGACCAAATTGGCAACTAAACTGCAAAGCAGAATTTGTGAATGGAATGTGTCCTATTGCCCCCCACACACCTTAAGGGGTTCTTTGATGGCTGAAAGGACAAATGTCTGAACAGCTCCTAATGTAGAACTGTTTTGAGGTACATGAACAGCAGAAGAAACACAAAGCTAGAGGTGCAACAAGCACAACTTCAAACTTTTTCTCAGTGAGTGTGAAATCCATCTTTAATATATTCTACTTAATTTTAAAACATTTTTTCATCCTACAAGCCAGAACTTCAGATTTTACAGGTAGCAAGACACAGAACCTCCTATGGTTTAGATCCACAGTCCCCACTAAGTTTCCAGCACACACAAAATCCAAACAGAACCTGGAATGCACCATGGCCCAGAAGCAAAGGATTGCCTGCAGCATGTCAGCATGTCACCATCCCTCGATGTCCAAAGGCCTGGGAAGGGTATCCAGACACATCACCAAGCTCTAGGAGGAGCAGACCAATTACAAAACAGATTTTTGTTAAGAGCAGCAGCGCCAATTGCCCTGAGAGGCAGCCCCAGCACAGTACCCTGTGATGAGGTTACCCATGCTGCTGGAAATGTCATCTTTCATGTACAATAAAAACCCCTTCTGTAGCTACTAACAATACCCTGGCATTGTTTGCAACACGTAGGCCGTTGCACTGGCTAACACCCAATTCCAGTAATAATATTCTATCTACCTACAATCACCACAAGAAAATACTCATTCTCAGCCCTGACTGGTTTGGCAGCACAGCACCAAGCTCCCGAGAGCTGCCACACTCCAGCAAGTTCTCTATCTCCCTGTGCAGTTATCTGCCACTTCTCTAAAACTCTAGAAACACCTTGAGATTACTGGGAATAAAGGAACTCTTTTCATACAGCACAATTAGTCATATCAGCAATGATAGCTATTTTGAGCAGCACCCATTAATCACTATCATTAGCAGGATTTCTGGTGTACCAGCATTCATTGTACCAAGAACAAGTCTTTTCCTATTACAGTACTACCACACAAACAAAAGCAGCAGCAGCACAATTTCTCTTGACATAACCCTGTTTTGAGCAAGGCAAGTGGCAGCACTTAAAATGACTGTCAGTGTCAGGTTTAAAGAAAAGCTTACATAGGACAGAAAAATACAATTGTTTTGCTGCACAGAAAAACTGGCCGTCATTTGTATGCTGAGGGAGAAGGGGTGTTGACAAACAATAAATAGTGGGAAGAAGTGGAGAATAAAGATCTCAAGCTGGAGACATCACACCCTAAGAAAAGTAAGATGCCAGTGACCAAATCCAAGCTGACACCCAAGAATCAGAAGAAACCTGGACCTCACTTTTGCACGTCAGTAGCATATATTTGCCTTATGACATTTCATGAGGGATTATTTACCTGTTAGCCAAATTTAAGAGTCTCAGAACAGCCTTTCAACTAGAAAAATATTCCCTGTATGCATTGTTTCTAGTTTCCTAACCACCCTGAGTAACTCCTGATGGAGAATGAGAGCAGCCAGCGGAAGCATTCCTGCCTTACACCGACCGAGGAAGCAGCACCACAAGGTGCAGGGAAAGCAGGGGCTCTGAGCTGCTCCCAGCCTGGCTCCTCCAAGCACCAGGAACACGTACATCGACCTGAAACACATCTTCATCACGGCCACACATTAAATACTTAGAAAGTTCTGCTGGGAAGGAAAGAACAGAAAATACAGGAAGAAAGAATAACCTTTTTCAAGTGTTGAACTTGGAAAACTCGCCATTCTTTACAGAAGGGTCCGGCTTTATCTTCCGTAGAAACACTGCCTGGTAGAAGACTCATGCCAAGGGCAAAATCATGTTGGTACCTACGATACACCAACAGCAGCTGTGCACATACCAACACATGTGATCAGCCAACACTGCTGATCCCATGAGCTGCATACCAAAACCTTCATGTGGCCAGGAGCCACACAACACATACCACACACACCTCAGAGAGGTAAGGGGAGCTTCAGCTGCCTGTGCCCACAGAAAACAAATACATTCCTCAAGAGCACCGCTACCTCGTTGCCGACAGCACTGAGCTGAGGAAACAGAACCATCCAGCAACAACAGCCTCAGAATGCAGCAGCTGTAGATGTGAGATTGTCCAAGAGCCGCCCGGCAGTCACAGATCAGTGCCATGCCGGGAGCCAAGCCCCAGCCTCGTGCCAGCTCCATGTGCCGCCGGAGCCACCGCACGAGTCACTCGGTAACACCGAGTTTATTGCAGCCGCGCACCGCGGAGGGACGGCTGCTTTTCACAACAGCCAGACACCTGTGCCTCTATAAAAACAGAAATGATAATAACAACGGCCAATTTATACCTGTAGCAGGGTTTATAACCTCACATAAAACAAACAAATAAGACATTCTGACTGCTTTCAAGTTCCTAAGCCGACATTCACCCGGACAAATACATACCTCTACCATTTCCTCTCCACTCAAACAAACAAAACCCCTCAAGCAGGGAGAAGCAAGGGAGCATTGGTAAAGTTTTAAGCTACAGCCCAAAATGCGTTATCCTCTTCTGCTGGCACTACCATATGCACGCAACATAAGGCTCGGCAACACC
>QUSF01000059.1:2520759-2540780 GCA_003676055.1 Chloebia gouldiae
GACAGCGGGAAGGGGCGGCGGGAGCGGGCGGGCGGCGCCGGCCCAGCGCAGGCGGCGGCGGCGGCCGCAGCGCGGGGCGCGGGCGGGGGCGCAGAGCCCCCGGGACCGGCCCCGGGTGAGGGGCGAAGAGCCCGAGGGGCGGCCTGGCGGCACAAAGAGGGAGAAGGGGATGAATTAATCAGTAAATATTTTATATGGGCTTGAAATTGTGAAGGTTCTCTCTCTGTTGTTTTGGGGTCAGATGCAGCGTCCCGATTCAGGAGAGCTGTTCGAGACGGAGATCACCGGCGGCACCTGCAAAGCTCTGTTTTCCTTTTCTGTCCCAAGTCACTTTCTGAACAAACTGCAGAATTTAACACTGGTGTTCAATGCATTTATTTGGGAACCGAGTAAAACGGACAATCATCTCAAACTGATCCCTTTGACGTAATTATCATGGTGCTACCAGCTTTAGGAATTGTTCAGAAATCGGCCTGGTCGAGGATGTGAGGTTTAAACTCATTTCATATTATTTCTCAGGCTTAATGCAGGTTTTATATAGAAAAGTTTCTTGTACAAAATAATGTATTTTCAAATCCTGTTTCCACAGAAAGAGTCTCTGTTAATCCTGTCTTCCTTAGTAAAAGGTCATTGCTTTTTATTTCTGTGACTTATTTAGAATCTTTCCTCCTAAATGGAACAAGCATTTAATGATTTACAGAAATGTCTAGTAAAGTTAGAAAATAAGGTAATGTGTAGTAGTAGGAGAGTAGTTAAAAATTGTTAAAATACATGTAAGCAAAATTTTTGCCTACAGGGCTCAGCATCCAATCATCTGGCTCTAATTCCACCCCCCCCCCAAAAAAACCCCAAACCCATACATTTGGCTATGATACTCATCAAGTGAAAATAACAGTCATTTCGGTGCTGCTAATCAGAAAACTCTGTGGGAAGAAGTGAAATTGTCAATTTATTGGACACCTTCTAGCCACAAGCTAGAAATAGTCCGCAAGTAGCGTCTGCGGGGAGCTGCCTGGGAGCAATCTGTGGCTTTGTTTCCTTCTCCAGAACAGATGGTTGCTGGCAGACCAGGCTTCTCATCAGTGCCTTCCCTCTGAACTCTTCTGATTCTTCTATGTCTACTAAGCATGTCTCTTCCCAGTAAATTTAGTCCTCAAATTAAGAGATACCTGGGAAATACTTGGAAAGACATAAGGAAACAGAAGGCTGTCATATTGTTGGCTCTTTCAAGAGAGACAGAGGTGTTGAGTATTCTTTGTACTGGAAGAGAACAATAAAGGGCTGGAGATGGGTCCTGCTCATCTCAAAGAGAGTCGTGTACTGCTTCCAGGACAGAGCTGGGGAGCCGCTGGCGAGCGCTGCTGCAGGAGCTGACGGGCAGCACCACGACTCTTGTAACTGTACCCCGTTTTACCAACATGCAGTTTTACCAAGAGATCCCAACACTACACGAGCCATGCTGACTAAAGTGCACTGTATTTGCAGGCAGAAATCTGTTCTGCAGGCTGAGTCCTACAGTTCAGCATTCCAGCGTGTTCTTTCTCACTATCTGGAGGTATCCAAATATGCTCCTATTTTGTTTATCCTACTGATTTAATTGTATTCAGTGGAGTGTGCAGAGATTGGTTCTGCCAATGCTAACAATTAAGTAATGTACAATAGTCATATTTTTTATTTTGACTCATTGAATGTATTTACATCTTGTTATAGGGTTGGTTTTTTTACAGTGCTGTATAACAACTTGTAGCATGTAACTGTCTCTAATGAGCAGACATTTCATTTGAAATTTACTGCAGATTAAATTTATAGATTGGGAGCATAAAGGTACAAAGGACATGTAAGAATTGTAGCCTTAAAGTTAATATGTCTTACCAGATGGCAGGAATTTTAGACAGACTGTGAAATAAATAGGAAGTTCACACTTCCTGATACAAACAGGGCATGAAAACATGCAATTCAACAGAGTGTATAATAACCAATGAAGAATAAAGAGGAAACTCACAAGGGCTGGGAAATATGTGGTGTAGGTATCTACTGTGACACTGTACATTAAAATTTTTCTGAGGTCTTACAATGCAGTATTTATACTGAGTAGTCTATTTATAAAATTTTGTGAATTCTATTTTGAAAGATGGTAGTATGATTAATTATTTAGTAAAGTCCTATGTAGATCACCATAGATTAGATGTATTCAATAATATTTTCCCCGCTGATGTTACATATATGAGAAAAGTGCTTTCCAAGACCTCCCTTGAATAGGACGGGAAGGAAATCAGTGCATAGTTTAAACAAAAAAATGTAACAATGTTTTTTTAAAAAAAGAGGAAAGCAGCTTTGAAATGTATTATGAGTACAACTCTTTATCATGAGCTGTAGGAGGAAGAAATCATTAGCTTGGGAAAAAAGCAGCACTGGCACAATAGCCATGTGCAGATGTTAATAAGGATATGCCTATCAGCAAGGTGTGGGATAAGATTAGGAGGATGAACGTTAGTAATATAATCCCTAAAGAGTGTGTTAAAGGAAAAACCTATTACACAAGAGGTTGTTTCTGTTAACCAGCTGGAGATGCGTTTAGGAAGAGGAAATGTGGGGAACACCAGGGTGATTTTGGAAAATAGACCTGACCACTAATGTCCTATTGTATCAGGAGTGATTTTCCCTCTGTGGTTAGTAATTACTGTGGATGCTGTAGTGAGAGCATGTTGAAGAGCAGGATGAGCAGAGCAGTGTCGCCTTGGTGTTTGGGCTGTGTGTGCTGGTGGAGCTGAGCAGCAGTGTGCACACTGCTCTGGCTGGGGCTGTGTTGTACAGTCTCTACAGTGTGTCACAGCCCTCATGGCCACAGCCTGACCCACTCCTGCTGCCTGGATGTTTGACAATGCAGGCATACATGTAGCCTTCTAAAAATACATTTCACAAATCATCCATTCCAGCTGTCAGGGTGAGAGCAGTCCTTTTGTCCTGCAGGCCCTGGACAACGAAAATCCCATTTCAGACAAATGAAATGTAGTCCTTTGCTGCCCGCCAGGAAAGCTGCTGACCTGTGCTTTGTGCCCTCAGTGCTCTGCCCACCATTGTGTCCAACCTGAGGCTTAGCACACAGTTGGCCTCTTGCCCAGGGCCTCTGTAAACAGCACCAACTGGCAAAAGCAGGCGTGGGCAGAACCGCCAGTGCTCTCTGGAGCAGCTCCTGCCCGCTAACTCCACAGGGCCAGCCCCACTCTGGAAAGACTGAACATGGCTGGCTATAAATGGCCATCTAAAAATAAAACCTTTTCTTGTCAGACAAATCAAAGATCCAGGTCACCTTAAAAAATGCTAGGCTGCAAGCCATACTGGTTATAGGGAAAATAAATAAGTACATAAAGTATATAAACCTCTTAATCCTGGATGGATCAGTCCAGTTTTGATCAAACTGAACAGAGGCTGCTGACTTCAACTGACACTGGATGTGTCCCATGACCTTCTGGTTTATATATTTAGATTCCCCATACTAATCTTCTCTTCCACGGGTATGATGTCATCACCATTATTATAAGCAGAACTTGTGACTTGATTGACAGCAAACAAACTTTCCAAAAAGTAGCCAAGGAGTAGGGATGTTTTGTCAGAGTGACATATGATCATGACTGCCTGCAGTTCATTTTTGTTTACCGGTGGTGGAAGAATTTCAAATATTTATAAGGTCAGTGTCCCTAGTCCAGAGAAGAAGAAGATGTCTTTGGTTTTAAATTGTTGTTCTGCTTAAAAACTTGATTTCCAGTTGGGCTTGAATGAAGGACTAGTCTCTGACGTAAATCCTTTGTCCGTTGCAGCCTGGAATGGGCTGCTCCCAACTGCACACACAAAGGGGTCACTGGCATGCCATATTTTTGCTTTAGGAAGTCAAACACTTAAACATATGCATAATTCTTTTTGACTGTCTGGTGATTCAGATGTATGGGATCTCATTTTCCTTGTTCTTTTGAAAACTTTAACAAAAAGGAATCAGCTTACAGAACCACAAAAATGTACTTCTCAGCCGGCTGTGGTAAAATAGTTTGCATAGTCATCTTGATACTGGGGAAATATTTATATTTTAAAAAATCATCCTGATTATTAACAAATGAACATAAATTCATTATCATTAGGGCATTAGCAGTTGAATTAGAACTGTTCAAGGTATGCTGCAAACACAGAGGTGCTGAGAGAATATTTGTGAGACAAAAAAACTGTTGACATTCAGTCATACTAGAACTTTGAATATTGTTTTAAAACAGATATGCTGCAAATGTGGGAATGAGAACTAGCCTGATTTTTTTTTATACTTCATTTGGCATTTAAGTATATGGCACAGTAAGGTTTGACAAAAAGTAAAATGTAAATCTATGTAACTGACCACACTTATTAATAGGGTGTTAAGGACTTAGGAAGAAGCGAAACAAAATTTAGAATTAATTCTAGAACATATCTAAACAGGTATAGAAAAATAGTGTCCATTCTACTAAATGTTAGAAATTAAATTCTTCCTACCAAATGATGTGTTTGTTTGACCTTGTTCAACTGATTCCATTTAAGTGTTAGGTATGTTTCAGATAACAAAATTTGACTTTTTTAGTAAGTGTCTTATATTGGATATAAAATTGTTATTTTACCAGTCTATACTAAATATTTTACCATACAAATGGTAAATTTTATTTAGCTATTATTAATATAAATACACAAAAATAATATATGTTTATAAATATATATAAATATTTAAAGTGTTCTAGAAAGAAGCCTAAATGGTTGTTTTAAATCATTTCCATGTGGCAATTCCTGCAACATGGGATTATTGCAGGGGGACTGGATAGGGTGCCAAATGCTGTTGCATTGACTTAGTTTTTCTCAGGTCACTGTAACAGAGGCAACTAAATCTCAGCTGCCTTACTGGTACTGTTATTACCTTTTGCCTATACAGATTTTTATTGTGGAAAACTGCCAAATAAGGAATAATTTTGTAATTGAGAGCATGGAATTATGAAAGTAGTTTGAACAGAAGGCTAACAGGGAATCATGTAAGTTAATATTTAATGGATGAAATGTTGCTGAATTACTTGATAACATAAAGTGTAGTAGATTCTTCATTAGTTACAGAAATGTTGAGTGTTTCACTGCGTATCATAGATCCATCTGTTCCTGAGATTGGGATGTAAGTAACCTCCTTACAGGAAGGCAGGAATCCATTTCCAAGAGCAACCTATGAGACTGACCTCACTGACTCCTGCTACGCCCACCATGCAGAGCCTCTTTGGGGTGTCCTAAACCAGGCCAGGTCTCCTGGTGACAACATGAAATGGGAGATGCCCATGAGCTCCTCTTTGGCCATGACAGAGCTTTGGCCACCTGTCTGACCTATGCTCGAGAAGACATTCAGGATGTTGAGAGAGAAGAGTGGGACTTGTCTACTAAAACTTGGCAACGTAGGCTCCTCTGTTTTCCATGGGAGAGTGCAGCCCTCCATGCTTGACTGGCTGAGGACCATTTTCCTCTGGCTCCAACAGGAAAACCAGCATAGGTGACCTCCCTGGCACCAGCACAGGCGACCTCACTGGCTGGTTTCAGGTTCCTGACTTGTTTAGTCAGCTTCCAGTGCCTTCGTACTTTCTCAGTAGCTGCTGCCAAGGCTGTACGTGGTTTGTTTGTATCGTCGGCCTCCTGCGGGGCCGGGCTCTCCTCCACACATCTGATACCAGCTTTGAGCAGCTTGCTCCCCTCATCACTAAACTAAAGTTGATGATACAGTGCCCAGAAATTTTTTTGTTTGCTTGCTTGCTCTTCAATCTTTCTCAGCAAAAATGGTACCCAATGGGCTGTGTTATCAGGTGCTGCTATCCTGCACTGCTGAACACATGACAGGGATGAAGAAGCAGGTCTCACAGGGATTATGGTTCACTCTGCTGTTGTCTTTATCACAGTCCAGAAATTCCACAGTTGAAAATTAAGGGCTACCAGAAATTATTTCTCTGGCATCCCACAAAACTGAGATCCTCCCACTGCACCAGGCAGAGAGATACCCTTGATGTCTGAATGACTGCTTAATGGTGCTCTCTGCATCCCCTGTCTCAACTTCCGTGACCTCCTTGTTTCAGGAGACACACACAAACCTCTCTATTGTCATTGGGCTCCAAAGGTCACGATTCATCTGTCGATATAAATTGTGTGTAGCTTTGTTGAAATTGATAATTGTGGTTCCCAGCTCTTTTGCATGATGTCTAATCAATTGCAGTATTGTAAAAGAAGGTAGAATAAGCTACCAAGTCTGTATCAGACTATCAGATCACAGCTATACCTGGTGTGAGAGGCAAGAAACAAACCATCAGTACCATCAGAACTGCACATATGAATAATGCAACTCTTGTGTGAGTTGTCACGTCTGTGAGCATGGGGACTGTGAGACAACAGCCCTGTGGTAGCAACTGACAAGTGAGGGAAGGAAGATCTTTGTGTGTACACTGCTAAATAATTCAAAGACAAGATAAACAGTACCTATAGATGCATCTTTTCTTCAGTTCACAGTAATGAGTCAAGATACTCTAAGTCAAATATGTGTATTTCAGGTCCTTTTAGGCACTCGTCAAGCCACCAGTAACTAAAAGATAAGGGAGATAAGACAAATTCTGTACATCAGTTGTTTTCTGTTGTTGAGTTTTGCATATGTTAGTTTTTCTTTTGGAATTCCAAGAATAAGGAAATTATATGATATAATTCTTGCAAAGTTAACCTTTGATAGTAGTATTGAGTGTCAACTCACTGTCAATACATCTCAAGGATCGTTGTGAATCCAGGAGCTGAGAAATGAGAAGGCAATAAAAATAGGATACAGGGTAAGCTCTTCTTCCATTTTTAATGGGAAAATATTTCATCCATGGTAATGTAGTTGATAACATTTGGTTTAGCATAAAAGAAAAAGGAGAAGAAAAGAGATTGAAATGCATAGTTATGTAGGAAATAAATATCCTCATCAATAAGTAGTCACAAAAGCAGTGAAAAACTTCTATAGTGTTCTTAAATTAAAATGTATAACATGCACATGTATCCCCCAATCTCCTCAATATTTTTTTTAGAGAATAAATAATCTGTAGATTTATTGGGGTAACACAAGTTTCTATTTCCTGGAATAATTGCCCAGAAACCTGAGCTTGACCCCTGTGTTAAACTAATGAACACTTGCCTGTGCATGGAGGGTGATCCCAGGGATGGATGGTTACAGAAAAGTTGGATTTGAGTATTAGACACATGTCCCTAGCAGGAGTTGTGGTTTTTCTCCTCTTGTGGATTAAAAACCCACTGACAGTCTTCAGAGTTGCTAATTTAGGCCTTTCTGATTGCAAGTTTCAGGCAACTCCATGTTTTGCTTCATTGTATAATTCTAGGAATGGTGGTTTCATGAGAAAAACAAGCTCCTAAGGCTTTGGAACGCTCTCTCTCTCATGGTTTCTGTACATGCAGAATTGGCAAATCAGCACAGAACATCATAAGAATGAAGTTCAATCTGTAGTGGATTTACACCCTATGTTTTTAAGATTCTGCAATAATTTTTCTGAAAACATATGAACAGAAATCCTTGTAAAGCTCTTTTATCCAGCTGTACAACGGTATACAAGTAATTTGGGGGTTTTCAGCCATAACTATAGTAGCACTATAAAAATCTTGTGAGCTTCAGTCATGTTTTTTCTTATGCACTTTAAAAACCATGGTGCTGCTCTTCCAGTGAGATCCATTTGCACATAGATCTCATTGAAGACCTGGGACCTGCATTTAATATGACTTCATTCTCTATCTAGTCACACTCCCATTTTACATAAAATGAAGGTGGGAAGTTGGTTCAAGGTCAGCAATTTATTTATTAATAATAATAATATTTGTAAATATCCTCAAAATCCAATTCAATAGGAATTTGAAGACCTCAAAAATGCAAAGATCTGGAGAGTTTATCCCCTGAAAAATTGGATGGTATCATGAATGATGAGGTATGAAATTGTATCTGTAATTTAAGAACCTGCAGTTATTTGCAGTGTAGTAATTTTTGCCTCCTGTATGACCATACCTTTTAAATTCAAGTGTCTGATAATACAGACAAGCAAAATCAAACCAGCAGGTAGTTCAAACAGAATCTGTAGAAAGGACAGCAGTAACATGTAGATCATTTTGAAAATATTAAGTCCATAGAACTGGGATTTTAAAGAGAGAGACTGGCAAAAGAATCGGGCTCATCTGATATGCAGAGGAAAAATCTATACTTCCAGAGAACTTCCTTGAACTGAAACAAGCTGCAAGATGAGCTCATTTCTTAAAATATTAATAGTAAACTTGGGTGAGACATTCTTATTATGCCTTCACTGATGCAAATTCATTAAATTGCAATAATAATAAATCTTGAGAGATTAAGTTTCTAACAGAATATCAGATAGTTGTTTCTGGGTTTTCTAAGACCCCGAGATTGGTTTGGCATGCAGCTGAACCATCATTTGTCTTTGCTGACAGCCCGGTTTTCATTCCCAGGCTTTGTGCTGCTGTGCACCAAATGACACTGTCCAGTTGGGGGTATTTTTAGTCTGCTTTGTAGCAGATGCAGGCTGGCACATCCCTGCCTACTCCAGTGATGTGGGTCACATTCCCAGCAGGAGCCACACCAAGAGAGGAGGAAGGAAACCACTTGCAGAAATGGGAGTGGTGCAAAGCCCAAGCCTCAGAGCTCTGCTTTAGTGGGTCAGCTGCCAAGAACTGCGTGCGAGTAGTGCTTTAAAGCTGTCTTTGCTTCCCTTCAGGGACTCGACTTGCAATTGAAATATCACACATGGGGAATTTGCCAGAGCTTTGAATTAATATGCACATGACCAAAGCAGTTAAAGTCACCTCCTACTTGGTGCTTTGAATTCTTCATGCCCAGATGTGTATTCTATTCACTGTAGCAGTGAAGGATGTTTGGACAAGTGAGTGTAGAAAAAGGAATATATTCCAAGAGTTTAGTTGTGCTGCCTTTTAAAGGTGCATATTTACATAAAAATGTTAAATTTAACTGTGGAGATCAGGCCCTATGACTGCAAAAAAATTATTTTTCTAGAAACCAAAGTAACTGAAATGTCAGTATTAAAGCATTTCCATTGTGAAAAATACCTCTAATCTGGAAAGATGTAGCATTTAATCTCAATAGCATGTTATAAGACCTTTACTGTCTATAGTATAGTATATGTGCAAAATCAGTACAATATGCAATATGTGTATAATTAGGCATAATTATAATGATTAATATTTAATCAATGCTAGTACAATAAATAATAAATATAAAAATTACTTCAAAAAGTAAGAGTTCTAGGAACTGACGTAATTCAATTAACAATAGAATTCCCCATTGTTTTTAGTAGAGCCCCATTTCCCTGGCTGATGGAGTCACCTTATGAAAACAAGACCAGGACAGCTGGATCACAGACCTGCAAACCAGGCTTGGGCAAAGTGAACTTGTGCTTTTACTGTGAATGTAGACTGAAAGTATACATATTTTAAGAACTTTGCCTCTCTTCTACATGAAAACAAGGTCTGCTTGCTTTCTTTTTAGATGAGTCTTTCTCCTGCTGGAGAAGGATTTGTCTTGTTCCTGTGTCACCACTAATGCACTTAGGACTGAAAAAGTTCCCTGGCTGTTGCATCAGGAGCAGAATTATTGCTGCCAGCAGGGATTTCACTGGGCACTGGGCACTGCCCGTGCCGGGCTCCTGGCACTGCCTGGCACCATGTCCTCAGCCCGGCCATGGCCCTCGGGTAGCAGCTGGTGCTCTGTGGTGTCATTTTGGGCCAGTTTTTTGGAAAAGGGAGAGCTCCCCATGAGCAGCCCGGCCTGCAGTGTCCCCTGCAGGGGCTGGCTCGGCTGTCCCCAGGTCAGCGGTGTCACAGCGCTTTCCTCTGGCAATGGCTGTGCCACACCTGCTCACTGACACTGGAATTTTAGCTCACACATACATACCTGAAGGGATGTTGTGCCACTCAGATAAGTGTTCTTGACCACCATTAAAAGCTCTGCCTTCTGTAGCAGTCTTACTGAAAATTCTTGGTTGTGTGCTTATTATTCAAAAGAATACCCCTACTTTCTGACACAATGGTAAATTATAAATTAATTTCCTACACAATGGTTAAAATCCATTGTGTAAAGAGGAATTATACCCAAAATGAATGTATTACTGGGCTACCAAAACAGATTTATATCTGTTTATATATTTGTTTCATCTAACAAAAAATCACAGTCTTTGTTAGAAGAAAAGACATTTTAGAAACTCTATCACTTGGTAGCTTTAGCAAAACAATAATTAACTGAAGAGATTTTATTCTGTGCTAATAGAGGTGATTTATTGTCACAATTTGTAAACTCAGGAAAAGCATCTCCTAAAATAACTCTTCCAGCTTTTTCAAGTGTAGGATTCTACTGCTGAGAGTGATCATATAAACAGTGGTACCCGTGCTGCTCTCCAAGGAAATACAGGGTTTAACTACACATGCATCTTAGCAGAGATGAGACCCAAATGTGGCAAAAAAGGAAATTGCTCTCGTCTTACAGAGCTTGATTAAAGCTTTAGGCATAGAGCTTTTTGAATGACAAATGCTCAATGAAATAATATTATGTCTTTATACTCCAGAGCTCTATTAATCTGAGGTTCTAGGACTTTGAGAAATGTTAATTAACTCATTACCATTCACATAAAGTGTTGCCATTACCTTTTTGTGGGCTGATAACCAAAGCATGGAATTATTATATATTTCAGAAAGAATGAGATTGGAGTTCTCTTCTGTGTGTATTCCCTATCAGGTATTTACAGAGATGTTAACTGTTCATGCAGTAGTGAACTCCATGGATCTTCAATCAAGTTAGCCCAAAAGGAATAGCAACAATCCTGGGACAGATAGAACAATTTCAGCAGAACACAAAGAAGGATGTTTCTGCAGCCTTAAGCTTTGTGTTGGGTATTTAGGAGCCCAAATGTGATAGCTGAGAAGCTAGGCAGTGTTCTTAAGGGTCTGAAGAATTTTCATGCTCCAGGAAATAATAGAGACACTTTTGGCTGTTCTGCAGAAATGTAAAGGTTTGCATCACTTTAAGTAATTTTTTTCCTAGGAAGCTGCCTGCTCTTATAATTCAGGGTAAATAAAGTGTAAATTAGGAAGCCACTGTTTGGTTGATTGAATTTCATCTCAGGCTTGCTGCAACCTGTTTGTGGTTTCAGTATAATGAAAGAATATGTTCACTGCAAAATACAACTCACCACAGAAATGTTGTGCAGTGTGGGTACAGGATTTGTTCACCTAGTGCACACACAGCCTCATGCTTTGTTTCCAATGGAAGCCACCAGTAGATAATTTGGAGGGAAGATGTGGAAAACCCATAGATAAAGAATAAACTGTAATATGCATTAGATCGCAGTCTTAAATCTGCTTATTTGGCAAAAACATGAAGCATGACATTTTCATATACTTCCCACAAGTTTTTAGTCAAAGAAATTACTACTTTCTAGTCCCACAGGTAACACTGAAACTTTTGAATCTTGTGAAACTGTTGGTCTCAATGATTTTTCTTAAGAACTAGGTTTTGTAATATAATTACATGTTTATGTTATTATTGTTATTTTTGCATTTCAGAACAAATTTTGCCTTGTTTCCTGCTACAAGAGAGCAAGAACTGAGGTTCAAGATCTACCTTTTCTCTAATATGCTGCAATTTTTTTTGTTTTGTTTTGTTTTGTTTTGTTTTTTAAATCAGGGCCTTTTATGCCTGATTCATTTTTAGGGTAAAAATCAAACATCTTTGACTTTGTCTTTTCCCTTTTCCCTTGCCCACGTCATTCTTCTCATCCATTTTTATTAATTTCACCTATCTCTGAGGTATCCTTTATAGAGATCATTGCCACTCATATCATTAGACTTCCTTCCATATGAAAATATGGATTTATTTAATATTCTTCAACTTCTTAATTATATTTTTATGCACACCAATATTTTGTTTACTTGTTTTGACCACAGCTAAACATGACCCCAGTCTGCTGTCTAAGTTGGGACCATTTATAAGAGTGAATCATACAAGTAACTCCTCATCTTCCCTTCCATAGATCAACACTTTGTACTGAAGAAATCTGAGTTTTGTGTGCCATCAGCCTGCCCAAGTGATGCTACCCAACTGGATCTTTTGAAATTCTTTCTAGGCTTCTCTAACCCTCACGTAAATAACCTGTCATCTACAGATTTTGCTGCTCCCTTGTCAAATTTTGTTTTTTTCCAAAACAGTGATAAATATACTAAATCACAGAGAGCTATTATTTTATTTAGTAAAATTGCTAGTATAATTCCAATATAAAAAATCTCTAGTCTGACAATTTTATGACTCTCTGAAAGTTAGCCCGTTTCCTACCTGTGTTTTAAACTTCAGTAGCTGTTGCCTTTTTTTGAATAGCAAGTAATTAAAACATGGTGGTTTAAAGTTCAGTTCTGCTTTGGCTCCCTTTTCCAGAGATGAAAAGCTATCTGTAATAAAGAGAAACTGATAGAAAATACCTCTACTATACAGAACTGGGTTTTTTTTCCCCTCACAGTAGTACAATTTATGTTCTTAGCCTGCCTGTGTTACAGGGAGTTTCTTTAAAAGGAGAAAGATTTTTGAGCAGTCTTGGGAATCTGGAGAGGTCCCAGCCGACTGAAAGCTAGTGAATGGTATCCTGATTTTCAAGAAGGGCAAGAAGGACCCTGGTCTGACATAGACTTGTCAGTGTCACTTCAGGGCCTGGTAACATCATGGAAAATTGTTCTGGAAGGTGTTGAGGGTCTGCCAGGACCACGCAGTCATCGGTCACAGCTTGTCAGACCCGATCTTCTGCAGCAGGGGAACCCACCTGGTTGATCAAGGGAAGCCACTTGATGGAGTCTTTTTGGACTTCAGCAAAGTTCTGACTCCATCTCTGCCAGGATCCTTCTGGACAAAATGTCCAGGCCACAGGTGGATAATCGTGGGACAGGTGAGCAGCTGGCTCAAGGGCTGGGCACAAAGGGTGACAGTGGCTGGGTGACATCAGATGGGGCCTGTCACCACTGGGCTTCTGCAGGGCTCCATCCTCAGCCCCGTGCTCAGCATTTTCATTCATGATGTGGACCCAGGACTCAAAGGAACCTCAGGGAGTTGCTGATGACACTGAATTAGGAGGAGCTGTTGCCTCCTCTGAGGGCAGAGAGGCCCTGCAGAGAGACCCAGGCAAATGGAGAGAAGGGCAATCCCAGCCAAGGAAGCTGAGCTCAGGCAGGGCTGGACTCTGCCCCTGGCACGGGGCAACCCTGGCTCTGTGGGTGCTCTGGGCACCGAGAGGCTGGGAGCAGCTGCAGGAAGGGACCTGGGGCTCCTGCTCCGTGGCCAGCTGGAGCTGAGCCAGCAGTGCCCTGGCAGCCAGGAGGGACATCCCTGTCCTGGGGCCCAGCGCTGCCAGGCCAGGAGGGGATTGCTCTGCTCTGGGCTGGGCTGGGGGGCCTCACCTTCAGTGCTGGGGCACTTTGGGACATCACAGCACAAGAAGGACAGGAAGCCATTGGGGAGTGCCCCAAGGAGGCCGTGAGGATGGGGAAGGGTCTGCAGGGGAAGCCCTCAGTGAGGAGCAGCCGAGGGCACTTGGTGTGCTCAGCCTGGGGAAGAGGAGACTGAGGTCAGACCTCACTGGGGTCTTCAGCATCGTCACAAAGGGCAGCTCTGATCTCTTCACTGTCCTGACCAGGGACAGGACCTCAGGGAATGGTGGAGCTGTGCCAGGGGAGGGTCAGGCTGGAGATCAGGGAAAGTTTCTGCTTCCTCCAGAGGGTGCTGAGCACTGCCCAGGCTCCCCAGGGAATGGGCACTGGAGGCTGCCAGAGCTCCAGGAGTGTTTGGACACCACTCCCAGGGATGCCCACGGTGGGATTGTTGGGGTGTCTGTGCAGGGCCAGGAGCTGGTCTGGATGGTTCTGATGGGTCCCTCCCAGCTCAGCACAGTCTTTGATTCCATGGCTCTATGATAAGATGCCCATTGAGTTTTCACCCCAGCAGCCCCCAAGCAGGGCTCACTCTCCTCCCACCAGTGGGATCAGGCAGAGAACAGGGGAGGGAAAAGTGAGAAAACTCCTGTGGTGAGATAAAGACAATTTAATTGGGAAAGCAAAAGCTGTGCACGCAAGCAAAGCAAAACAAGGAATTCATTCCCATGGGCAGGCAGGTGTTCAGCACCTCCAGGAGAGCCACAGCCCCTGAACAGTGACTTGGGAAGACAAACTCCATCACTCCAAACGTGCCCCCTTCCTGCTTCTTCCTCCCTTCATATTCCGATGCCATAAGGCATGGGATACCCCTGTGGTCAGTTGGGGTCATCTGTCCTGATTCTGTCCCCCTCAGCCTCACAGGCACGCCCAACTTCCTTGCCAGCGTGGCAGAACAAAAAGTAGAAAAGGTCTCTGTGTAACCTCAGCAATAACAAAACCCCAAAAGTATTTTAATATTATCAACTCTGTGTTCAGCACAAATTCAAAACATAGCCCCATACTGTGAAAAAAATTAACTCTACCCCAGCTGAAACCAACACAATGTCTTACTAAAAAAATATAGTTTCACACTTCAGAAACTGAGTTTCATATATATAAAAAATAATTTCATACTTTGGACAAATCTCTAGTGTTTTAAGGGTGACATCTTTCAAAATGTTTATTATTAAGAGAACCCTCAGTGAAACCACCCACTCTCCCGTTACCTGCCGTGGGTAACGAGATGGACCGGCCTGATGGCATCCAAAAGCACCATCGCGCGTACAAACAGCGAAAGCAGGGAAGTGCAGAATTCCTTTTCAGGACCGTTTGGCAGCTCCCGGGCTGCGAGGGAAGGCCCAGGTTGGCCCCACACGCGGGAGGCGAATTCTCGGTGCGGTACCGCCATCTCTCGGTTCCGCTCCGCACAGCAGCGCAGCGGGCCCGCATCCCGCCCCCTGCATCCCGCCCCCCGCATCCCGCACTCCGCATTCCGCACTCCACATACCGCACTCCACATCCCGCCCCCTGCATCCCGCACTCCGCATTCCGCACTCTACATCCCGCCCCCTGCATCCCGCACTCCGTATACCGCACTCTTTATCCCTCCCCCTGCATCCCGCACTCCGCATCCCGCACTCGACATTCCCGCACTCCACACTCCGCAGCCCTGCGCAGTCCCGCACTCGGCGCTCCCGAGCTCCCCCGCCTCGCTGGATACGGTTCCCATCGGCTGCTCCGGGGAGGTGGCGTTTCCCCGGCCCGGGGCTCCAGCTCTGCTCGCTCTGTTCACACCCTCCTCCACACCGGGGGCTGCCTCCCAGGGTAAAGCCTGCGGACACCCGGCAGCTCTGTAACAGGAATATTTAAGAATGCCCCATCCCTCCGAGGGGGAAAGTAGAGTGTAATCTGCAGAACTTCTCTGTGTGAGTTTTAAAATCTGTAAAACCTGCGATAGATAAAAAGCATATTAAAAACATAGTTCTACTTTCTAGCCAACATGTTTTCGTATCACAAATCTAATCGACAGCTGTACTTTTATGTACAAAGAATGTGGTGCAAGACCTGGGATTGGGTGTGTGGAATACCAGTCCCAGCGACTCACAGAGAACCGTGCAGAGGTTCACTTTCTCAGCACTGCCACACCAAACTGCTCTGCAGCAAGTGTTGGGAGTGCCAAGGATCTGTACAGTGAATTCAAAGTCCTGGAGATGCTGAACTCTGCACCAGATCCACCAATATCCATGTTTCCTAAACCTGGACAGGCCAAAGTGTTCTTTTATCTAATGAATCAAAAGTCTTTATGAGGACTATATGAACCACACAGTTACTAGAACCAAACAATTATTCCATATGGAAATTAATTCCAATAGACAAGCACTACAACACAGACAGAAACAGCAGTGGGTGCCTTAACCAAAGTAAGCACCACCTGTAATTGGTCTCCTGACCACCAAGAAAGATTTAAAAATTATTCTGAAAAGACAAGCCCAGAAACAAAAATGACAACATGGATATAATGGAGACATTGCTCTTACAGTATGTAACATTTTCCACACACAAATCACTTCATGGCCCAAAGGAAACAGGTAACTGCTGTTCTCCATTCTGCATGATACCAGCATTACATTTCCCCTTGCAAGTTTTCTCCACAGCTGCATGTGCCAGGTACCCATTTCTTTCCCCCCTCCTGTTGTCTAACTGATTTACCAAGCAAAGTTAAATTCAGAGCAATTTCTTCCTGTCTATGCTTAGCATAAAGTTTGCTCTCTCTGTGCCATATCTGAAGAGGAGTTTGTATCTGAACATCAATCTGGGAAAAAAAGATTAGCTCTCCTTGCAAAACATCCCACCCTTGAAAATGCAGGGCACTTACTTTATCAGAAATACTTAAAAATGTAGGTATAGACCAGCAGCTCAAGTATTTGTGAGTTAGAGCAGTGACACAGCCTCCTGACCTCAGGTTGTGCTTGTGCCCCACAGCTGCTCCAATCCCTCCAAAGTGCTCTCAGTGAGCCCTAGTCCATGTAATTCCCCAGGTGGGAATTGCCCAGCCAGCTTTATCCCAGACCTAAAAACAAAAGCTGATGGCTGTGAACGACTCTGCAAATCTGGGTCCTTTTTTGTCTTTGAAACCAGGAACTGGATTTGAGTGTTCGATCCCTTTTTTATTGAAGGACCTCAGGAGAATCCATTCTACTACTTTCTATGTGACCATTGAAGTATTTTCTTCCATTACTGGAAGAAGAAAGCAGGATTCAAGACTGTAGTTTTGTTTGCTTTCATATAATAAGTTAGTACAATGAATTTAAATGGAAGTGGAATTATATATGAAAAATTTTTATCATGCCAGAAAATTTCAATTAGAGGAAATTAGCCACTTGGTTCTTTCCGATAAATTAATCATAGAGATTATCTATTAAATGTGATACTTAACCTTTCTGGCATAAGTGCCTGAGGCAGTAGTATTTAGGCTCTCCACATTAATTTGGAAATATTAATTTCTAGGCAGCTGTCTTCCAAAATGGAATTTTTCACTTTTTTTTTTAAAGTAGGTCATCATGCAGCTGTTGTTAAAGAGGCTGGCATTTGTGGAATGGTAAATCCACCATTGCACCCTATCGGCCACAAAATTGATCTCCATCAATTACAGAATATCCTTCACTGAAATGCCCTTTCTCAGCCCCAAAGGATGTCATCCCTCACTGTGGTAGCCTTTGGCCTTTTCTGGAACGGGAATGTGTTTCAGTGGGTTATCCTGCAGGAGCTCAAGCATCACTGTGTTCACACTCTGCCTTCCATGCGATAAGGGCTTGCCTTGACTTTATATTATCACTTCTATCTACATTAGAGCTGCCTTAAAATTAATCCTGAGGGGAATCGGGATGACAGCTCTCAGCTGTCAAAGGAACAGCTGGTTCACCTGCTGAGCACCCAGTCCAAACCTTCCTTGTGCCTCCACAATGAAATCAATTGGTGCTTTCATGGGGGACAGGCCTTGCTGTCCCTGTGGTGCTCAGCTGTTGTGCAGCTTATGGAGAGACAAACCTTGTCCTGTGCTCCTTCAGAATTAGAATCAGGACCTTGGCCTGCTTATCTCCCTCATATGTCATAAAATTTGCATACTCTGCTGCAGGAATAGTTTGAATTCTAGACTTCTACATTCTAGAAGAAAAAAAAAGAGGAAGTAAGAAAGTGCTGGAATCAAAGGAGGCAGTCTAAGGAAAGAAAATATGAATGACAGACAATTTATATAATTTAAGGTTAATGAAATGAGAAAGAATATCTCAAAATCTTAGAATAAAATGTTACAAAAGAAAGAAAATGGAATATACATTATGTGAGCAGTGGGCAAATTAGTAATGGGTAACAAATTAGTGTCCCAGAAGACAGAACTGGTAGCCAGGCTACCTAACCTATGACTCGTGTCACAGTCAGTCTGTCCCTACTGTTAACTAGAATCAATAGATTATCAATTACCTGATTGATTACCTGAACCTATAAATTCTTGCACAGATACAATTAAGCATAAGAATGCTTGTAGATTTGGAATGTAAAGTTAACAAAATCCTGCTTACTTTGGGATTGGGTCAGTTAAACTTGAAGATCTTTGAGGTTTAAGATATGGAGGATTTTGAGATAATTCAAATAGTACTTCGAGATAATTCAAAAAGGGATACAAAATTGAGACCTGTGTCTCAGCCAAAAAGGAATTAATTGAAATTCTGACTTGGACTGAGATACAGTTCAGCAGCTGTGCTGCACAAGGCCATGGGATTCATATTTTGTGTGAAAAGAACTATTTCAATAATAATAATTCTTATGATCAGAACAGTAAGAAGCTAATGTGGCTCTGTAGTTTGGAAAGAAAGTGGAAAAGTGAGGTGGCCAGAAAAGAGAAGTATAGTAACGAATGAGGATTTAAGAATTGTCAAAAGACCTTTTAGTAGGTCTTGTAACCTGACTGTGAAATCCTGGAAATGAAGAGAGTAACAGCTCAGACACCATCCAAATTTTTCAGTGAAAGGCAGGATGGGAATTGCCAGCTTTGAAATAATAAAGGTGGGAAAGCTGGTGCCAAATTGAGACATTATCATTGATTAAAAAAATGACAGGATAGCTGGGAGGACCTGCAGGAGGAGTGACTGTTAGCATGTAAACATGGCAGGCTGGTCAGTAGAAAGAGATGAAAGTGCTCTGAGAACAATGCCTACTGCTAATAACAGCGGAGAAGCTTGGGAAAACGTGTGTATAACACTAATGAATTCCACTTCCCCTGATTTGAGAAAAATCTGACAGGTGAGTCAGGAGGGTTTCATGGCTGAATATCAAATACTGTCAGTAAAATTAGCATTTTTGAGAAGGGTATTTGCTCTTTCCCTGTGACTAATAGGAGATATTTATTAATCCAAAGAACTTTACATCACAAGTACATCACTGGGCTACAGTTTCTGACTGAACAGGAGTCTGTGATTATTCAGAGTTTGATCCTAAAGGTCTTGAACAGGAAGGAAAATGTGTAAAGGTGACATGGCAGTGTGTATGATATGTCTTGTTAAAGACTTACTGGGCACTTGTGTTCCCCTCTGTGGAATCAATTCCGAAGTTTAATTTTTGCCATTTTATTTTCCTACCTTACATGAAGGCATACAGAGCACCACATGCAGTGAAAAATGACCAGATAAATTTGGGTGCATGAAAGAAGCAGCTTTGTCTTGGAGAAGTTGTCCAAGCCTATGACCGGCAAGGCTGAGAGTGGCCTCCAAAAATGTGTAAAAAACCTGAGAGTATATCAAGTGATTAAGATTTATTTTGCTGAAGAAAAATGTTTTGGTCTATTAAACAGTTATTTTAAGTCTGAAAAGCAAACCTTAGAAACCAGCAAGAGTGAGGTATGGAAGGACTTTTGCTAAGGATCAGTTATGAATGCTTTTTGTTTTGCAACAAAGACAGGATGCTGATTATGCAGCTTAAGACTTGGGCTGTGATTTTAGTGCTCTGAGTCAAGTTCACGCTCTGTGACTCTGATTTGGGCCCAGATCCATAAAGGGGCTTAGCTACTTAAAACATGATTTCACTGGGATTTGCTCCCCTAAGCTGCAGAATGCAATCTCTGGAATTTGACAAACTCCTTTATACACCCATGCTTAAGCAACATCCTGCTTTACGCTCCCAACAGCTGCTGCTCTGCCTGCCCCGGCCTGCCCAGAGCCCAGAGCTCAGCCAGGTGTGATGGACGGGGTGGCAGGCAGGACGAGGGTGGCACCGGCGACAGGGGCAGGGGTGGGTCTCAGCGGGCCGCGGCTGTGGCGGAGCGGGTGTCACGCAGCCCTGGCCCCGGCTGGTGCTGAGGCCAGCCCGACAAGGGACGGTGTTTTCACCGTGCAGCCGCTCCAGCAGCGGCCCCGGACACCGACCCCAGGGGAGCGCTGCGCCGTGGCGGGGCGATCGCCTCAGACGGGAGCGATAAGCGGGAGCGCTGCGCG